>LPNX010396984.1:16721-34221 GCA_001517045.1 Pseudotsuga menziesii | reverse complement strand
CTTCACTAAAACGTGCTCCCATTTTGCTTCAATAAAACACACTCCCGTTTCGCTTCAATAAAACGCGCTCCCGTTTTGCTTCAATAAAACGTGCTCCCATTTTTTTTAAATTCAAAAATGTATTCCCTCCAAATGATAAGGCCGATCCTCCACCCATGATTTCATGGAATTCTTATGCCTATGTGTCTACTTCGTACTTTTCTTCAGATTCAACATGCCTATGCCTTGGAGTATGATAAACCATGGCTAATTCAACATTATATCAAAATTTTCAATATGCTCGTGTTTAGCCGTTCATCTGATTATCCTGCACACCTCCATTTTTTTATGAGATTTTCAAAACAGATATGGTTTTTTTGCAGATTCCAAATATGTAAATTTTAACAAGAATACATAATTTTTTCTATTTTTTTCTTCTTTATCTTCTTTCATCACTCCTAAACTCAAAAAACACAATGTTAGTGTTTCGTCCATATCTCTTTCGTTTCTCAACCATTTAAAAAAAATTGTATAGTGCACTAAAGAACACCGACCTCTACATGCTATAAAAAACCCATTTCCAAATAATTGCATTAAGACATCAAACCCTGCACCTGCAATTGACATAGCGTTTTCGAGGTTTGATCTCTTATATAATTAAAAAAAATTAAAATATTATTTTTATTATTGGAAAAATAGTCGTGAACTAGTAGTATATGTTCACTATATGTATACCGTTTTTTGTAAGTTTATTCCATCATTTAGTCACTCAGATGCTTGCACCCACAAAAACATATGCCTTATAATTTGTCCCAAAAATAAAAAGTTCTCGTTAAAAAAGATCTAACTTTAGATAGTTAACAACATTTTCAATAGAAAAAAATTATATATTTGGAAAGTTCATTCAATTTCCTACATTTCTTGGTTTTTACTTATCACAAGATTCATTGTGTAAGTGTCTCAAAATATCCATGCAAGTTGATGGATGTCTGTTTTTCTAGTTTTCTATTGCATCTAACGCGCCAAAAGAGACCCTCAACTTTGTGCACTCACCCATAATTTTCCCAAAACTTGTTGATTTTGGCCTTCTCAAAAGACAAAACTTATACAGACTATCACACGTCCAATATTTGAAGATTGAATATGAAATTTGTACCATAAATATTGTGTTTTGGCTTATTTCCAATGAAATTAGTGGCACTCAATTCACATCTTTCCCACTCTAAATATAATAGTTTTATCCATAACACTTGTCTAAGACTAGCTTTTGGTCTAGTTAAATCCCCTAATTTACACAATGTCCTAGAATACAAAATTTTGACACATTAATTCCTTATTTCCTAGTAGCAGACCTGTTGAATACCTTGAACTTGAATACCTTGAAGCTTCACATAAAAAAAGTTGGAGCAAAACTTCCAAGATGATTTGTTTGAAGGATCCAAGCCTTTTGGAGTAGTTAAAAACCTTATCTTACATAACGTATATCTCTTAAGTATAGATACCTGGAAGTTTAAATTTGACACATGTTACTTTCGTATGTCCTCGCTATAAAAAAAAAGAACTTGAAACATTGTAAAGGAAAAACTGATCAAAAATTCCATGATGGCTTGGTTGAAGGAGTCAAACCCTAGGATTAAAAAAATTTCCTCTTTGCCCCAACAAAAATATTTGATACCACTTGTATTATGCTAAAATCCAGAACTTGAAAGCAAAGACAAAAGAACACAAGAGATAATAGATAAAACTAGAAAAATATCTCCTGTATGAAAAATAAAATAGATAATTATGTCCACTTTCCTCTTTAAGGGGGACACCTCTAAGAGAAAGGATAAAATACAATAATAATAGTTGTTGAAAAGGCATTGTATAGCTTTCTACTCTCTATATAGTGGTTCGATACCCAAATATCTAACCACTTGTGGTCTTTCTAATAATGATGGTTAAACACTAAGGTTTTTTTTTGCAATAAGAAGGGCCATTTTACATTAAGTCAGTACCCACTAACTATCTAATGGGCCTTATGTCATTGTACATTTAATAAAATAGGGGTCTTAGGGTAGGACCCTAACACTATCTTAAGGACGACCCATCATTAATTGGTATATGAATTTCAACAAACAATCTCTTTGCAATTTGTAATTTATATTTAGACAAAAGTCTCACTATAGATTGGGTGGTTATCATTGCCTTTTCACCCAACTACCTTATCCATTTAGAAACACTTTGCTCTAAGATGCATTTGTATGGAAGTGAGGAACTCAACTCCTTCCCTTCTTATGATGCATATTCACATTAACTCAACACAAGGGAATTCCAAGGTTGTGGATGTACAAAGACATCAATTCCAATGATAAATGTACTACTAACAACTCTCCCCAATGACCAAGAAAATGACTTGAAAGTGACATCAAATGGTAAAAAAGTAAAGGCCATGTAACCATCATAACTGAAATATTCCCTTCTTGGGAAAATGGCTCAAGAGCTGAATCAAAATAATAACAAACTAAAGAGCCTCCAACCATCTAAGCTCACGAGGGAGGGTGGGGCTCAATGTAGACAACTAGGGTGCTCTTAGTTGAAGAAGACGAACAATGATATTTTTTCAATCACATATTTTCGTGAAGAAGGCTGCTAAAAACATTGATTGTGTTTTCTTAGTAACAATAGCTCTAACTGTTAGCCAATTTACAACCTAACCATTTAATATCTTGGTGTGATGAAACTTGTATTGTTCAAAACATCTCATATTCCTCCTAATCTAAGAAGACTGAATAACCATCAACCATGGTGGGTCATGGGTTATACCTTTGTTTAAACAATGTACATCTATTTTGTAATGCATTTATCAAGCTATTTATTTTTAAATCTCAATTTTAAAGCCTTAATGATGCCCCTAAAAATGACTTTATGCTTAACTATCATGCCTCTTTATTTATTATATTACTATAAGACCAAAGGGTTAACTAAACTAATTATAAGTATTGTTATTAGACATTTAACTAATTGTATACCATCAAGTAAATAATTGTATACCACCATGTAAATATCCGTAAATAAATCTATACCATTTATTTTATGTCATTTATAATTAAAAAAAAACATTTTTAAAAACTGTTTTTAAAGCCTACCATATGAATTGATCTTTACCACTCCTCACAATTTGGTTAACGGTACCTTAGTACCCAAATAACGCCTACCATATTAGCAAAATTTGTATTGTTGCTTAGGGTGTCCATAGGTTTCGAAAATCACATAAGGTGGTTCCTTTATGCTCTTTCCATGTCAAAGAATGCCTAGTAAAGCACCCGTATTTGCATTATGGCTTTGGGAAGTCCAAAAGTTTCGTAAATCATGTAAGATGGTCCCTCTATGCACTATGAAAGTAACCCATTAAAATCCAAATATTGAAATAGTGTTGGAATGGGTGAAAAGTAAAAGTCCATGAATCTGCCTTGGTCCCAAAGCCCAAGCAGGGTGGGGTAATCGCCCACCGCGCCTAAACAACATCAAAGAAAGCCGACCTTTCTTTGATTATCTATCCATACATATCTCTTGGATCGCCTATAAATACTTTTCTCTGTTGGAGGTTTGTATCAAAAATTTCCTCATCGAAGGCGTAAGAATAAGTCACAGACGATATTTCCTCATCGAAGGTGTAAGAATAACCAAACCATACAAAGCCATGGCTTACACAGTTTTTGATGAAGAGTATGACTTTCTGTTCAAGATTGTGCTCTTGGGGGACAGTGGTTCAGGAAAGTCAAGCCTGTTATACAGGATCGCCGACAATTCCTTCAAAAAGAACTTGAAGCCAACGCTTGCACTAGAGTTCGCCACCCGCACCAAAGAAGTTGATGGCAAAATCATCAAGGCTCAATTCTGGGACACTGCAGGTCAAGAAAGGTATGTTAAACTCAGAGAATAAACTGGTTTTTCATTTTGCTTTTATTTTTAAAGGAAAACCTGGAAGGCAACCCTCCTCACTCCTCACTGTACTGAGTTGATGGTGGCGATCAAGGTTGTTGTCTCCATAGGGATATTTAATGAGCCAGGTACCAGATTTTTTTTTACATGTGTTGGAGGATTGGTACAATAGCATGGTATAACTGTCTTATTTCTGGTGATAGGTTTCAAATGTTTATCAATATCTACAAGTTTTAATTCAAATGTTTATTAACATCTACAAGTTTTGATGTAACTTATCAATAAGTTCGCAATTGGTAGATTTGAAATAAACCATCCATAAATTCCCAATTAGTAGAGAACTTTGAGATGAACAATGGGTTTTTTACAAACACTCAATCATTGAAATTAGCTTATTTATACTTACTTAACTAAGACACCAAGATTATTTTTCTTTTGATCCTATACATACCCAACTAGCACGCCAGGAGTTTTCTTCTTTAATTTGTGTCTGTTTTATTGTGATTAGATATCGTGCTATAACAGCTTCCTATTATAGAGGAGCAGCGGGAGCATTACTGATCTACGATATAAGCAGCCAGCTGAGCTTTGAAAACGTTGAGAGATGGTTGAAGGTTCTGAGGGAGCATACCGATTCCGCATTAGTGCTAATGCTGGTGGGGAACAAAACGGACCTCCAAGATCTCAGATGTGTTTCCACCAAAGAAGGTAGGGATTTGGCAGAGAGAGAAGGCATGTGTTTCATTGAGACTTCGGCTAAAGATGCTCTGAATGTGGAGCCTGCATTTGCAGAGGTACTTACAAGGATTTATCGCAAGTTTTTGGGCGCTAAATTTGTCGACGATGGGAAGCGCAAGGCGGGTCCTGCATGGGCCGGGAAAGCGATTGATATTGCTTGCATTGGGAGGGGTAAGCAGGACGAAATGGAAGCAAAGAAGAGTCGGTGTTGCAGTACTGCCTAGGACTCCCATGCCTATGTTAATCATTTAGTTCTATATTTCAGTAGAATTCTATAGTGTTAATAGTTAGTGTAAATAGTGTACAATTATATAGCTGGGTTTTATTGTATTTCGATCTCAAATTTGTCACATCGAACATGACGTATTGAACCCTATGTTCGAAGAAGTTTACTCATTTCTTTTGCTGTTAATGCAATGAATTTTAAAAGAATTTGATGAAATTTTAAAACTATAAGTGGGACATTCATTTTACAATGGTTTTGATTATATTTTTTTTATTACTGAATCATTTTTTTTTGTTAAATGTTGATCAAAGTCATTTTTTTGTTGTTGTTGAAGATGGATACATGAGAAGCTGAATTCATTGGGTTACTCCTTGATTATATATATATATATTAATTAGTGTGTGAAAAAATATAAGCAGCGTTGTATATATCAGTGTTTATGATGAATAATTAGCAACGTTGCATTGTTTAATGTGCACATATTTACTGTATGTGTTTTTGTAGTTCTGTGTTGCAGTACGGTCTAGCTGGATTTCCATGCCTATTTTAATCACTTGTTCTATATTCTATATTTCAGTAGGATTATGTAGTGTAAATAGTGTAATTATATAGGTGAGTTGTATTGTTTGGATCTAAATGTAAATGTAGTGTAAATGCCAAAGGAATTCTAAACTTTGCCAATTCGTTTCAGCCTAATCACTGGTTGAAATTCGATACGTTTTTAAATGTCCACTTAAAAGAATCACTGTTTGAAATTCGATTTTTTTATGTCCACTTAAAGTTTCAAATTGAATGATTCTGCTTTGTTTCCAGCGTTGTATATATCAGTGTTTATGATGAATAATTAGCAACGTTGCATTGTTTAATGTACACATATTTACTGTATGTGTTTTTGTAGTTCTGTGTTGCAGTACTGTCTAGGATTCCCATGCCTATGTTAATCACTGGTTCTATATTTCAGTAGGATTATGTAGTGTAAACAATATAATTATATAGCTGAGTTGTATTGTTTGTATCTAAATGTCGTGTAAATGCCAAATAAATTCTAAATTCAAAGTTTCAAATTGAATTATTCTGCTTTGTTTTCAGCCTCAATGAATTAAGTGATTTCAGTGGTTCAAATTCGATGTTGCTTTGTTCTCAGTAGACACCCAGATTTAAAATCAGAATTTATGGTATTCTTTTTACAATTCTTAAGGTTATAGTTAACTTTTATGAGTAAATCAGTTGGCTGGTATTTCAGAGTTCAAGGCTGAAGTAGAAGAAGTTGCCTCTCACGTGGACCTTAAAAATTATTATCATGAATATAACAAGTTCTTTATATTTTAAAACTATGAACCACATTAAAACAAATGTTTTAATATTATAACTTTTCACTTTGTGAAAGCTTTTCATTCATTTCTTGTTTAAATTGAGGAAATTTGTATATAGCAAATTTGATAGCTTTAAAGTGATAAGTGAGACCTCTTAATTCATGTTTTGTTTTATGTTTGTATAATGAAATGTGTAGAAAAATAGGAATTTGTTGAGATTGATTCAAGTAAGGACACTGGTAGGATGTGCCTCCCTTTAATTGTCATGATATATGTTTTTTTTAAGTATCCTTGTGCTTCTATTTATAGAATTTTGTTATATAAAAATTAGTTGTGTTTTTTAATACTTTTTGTTGCTATTCATAGAATCTAAAATCTGGTTATAAAAAGACATTAAATTTCTATACATTTTTCAATATTGAAATTTTCCATATATTGTTTCAATTTTTTTTCCATATCATATAGAATTTGAATTAGAATTCAAACTCAAACTTCATAATTACTAATATAACCATTTAACTTGTGGCAGATGAACACTGCATGCCACAAGTTAAGTGTCACAAGTAACAAGTTATATGTTACTTGATATTTACCATGAAGCTCTTTATTTATGTATTATATTTATGTATTAGCTAAGGGTTATCCATGTATTAGGTCCCAGTTATTTATGCATCAAATACAATTTATTTTTATATTCTTTTTTCTTTTATAATTGTTTATTTTAAATTTTGAATTACTCATAAAATAATCTTCAAAGTACAATTATCTCATCCTCTTGCAATTTAAGAAAAACCTAAGTACTAATTAACCCAAAATTCAAGGATATAAACACCCATCCATATATTGATATAAATAATACAATTATATTATATTATTTGAATTTCAAATTTATCAAATTAAAAATGACTTATTAAATCCATTGTTCTATGTCTTAAGAATAAAGTTTTAAAGATATTTTAAAATGTTTTATTATATAATTTTTATTATGTACTCAAGTTTAACAAGTGTACAATAGAGATTCATTTCATGGTCATCATATCTTGTTATGCTTAAATGCATCTTGATTGTGTGGAGAGGGGCATACTACAACCCAGTAGGGGGATGTGTAACTCCTTTAGTGCTTATAATAAATGTGTAACTTTTTCCATTCTTATAAGCTTTGGCTCAAATAAAAATAATAAATAAAAGAAAATAATTTGAATATGCCAAAAAATTAGTAGGCTTGATAAAAATAACAACAAATATCAAAACATAATAAAAAATAAAGCCAATTATAACCAACTATGTAATGAAAATAATACTTGAGCTATCCATAAAATTCATCATTAATGATATGATACAAATATTACCTCTCAATTCAGTGTAACAATATTATCATTTTGAGTCGATACAAAGACTGCAACAATATGGATTAATAAGTAGGGGATAGAGATAATTAATGACCTAATACAAACATTACCTTCCCTCCCAATCAATGTAACAATATTATCATTTCCTATGCTTGTAGAGACTACAAGAATATGCATAAATACATGTGCCACCCACTGCAACAATTAATTTGTGGGGATATTGAACTAATTTGGGAAGGCAACAAATTGATTTGCATAGGTAATAAGAGTATTAATAGAGTGCCATATTACTATGATATTAATTTCCACAAATATTACCTACACAATCAAATAATGAAGTGATACCCCTCTGTGTATCATCCATGGTAGTGTGCAATAATGTGCAGCTATACCTGTAACATGATAATCCATGGCAACATGCCTTTAGTTTACACATGTGATTTTAATAACAAAATGAGTGAGTATTGGATTCTATTAAGATGGATCTTTACTCTTTAATATTTAAATAATTTAAATAAGCTTCACTTAAATTGTGGTTAAAGAAATGGGTAACAATTTGTTTTTGTTTTTTCATATCATGTTTTGTCTTTTTTTTTTATTAAATAGTGTTTGTTTTGTGCATAAAATTACATATTTTAGTATTTGTATAACAATCAACTATCTTAACAAAACTAAGTGGTTAATTGTGCATATTGACATTTACCAACCACTTTACTTGTGTTTGTGCTATACTAGTTATATAATCCTATTATTTTCTTAAATAATGAATAAACCATTCTTTTTAAAATTAGGTTATTACTATATATCAATTATGAATTATAAGCATAAGCGAATATATAAAACCGTTTATCATGAATAAACATTGCATTGCTCTTTAAGGGTGAAAAAAGCTAAATTATGAATTATAAGCAAAGTTGCAGTGGAATATATAAAACTGTTTATCCTGAATAAACTTTGCATTGGGTTATACATACTCAAGTAGCACACCATGATTTTTCTTCTTTAATTTGTGTCTGTTTTATGGTTATTAGATATCGTGCTGTAACAGTTTTGTAACAGCTTCCTATTATAGAGGAGCAGCGGGAGCATTGAGCTTTGAGAACGTTGAGAGATGGCTGAAGGTTCTGAGGGAGCACACCGATTCCGCATTGGTGATGATGCTGGTGGGGAACAAAACGGACCTCCAAGATATGAGATGCGTTTCCACCAAAGAAGGTAGGGATTTGGCTGAGAGAGAAGGCCTGTGTTTCATAGAGACTTCGGCTAAAGATGCTCTGAACGTGGAGCCTGCATTTGCAGAGGTACTTACGTGGGCGCTAAAGTTGTCGACGATAGGAAGCGCAAGGCTGTTCCTGAGTGGGCGGGGAAAGCGATTGATATTGGTTGTATTGGGAGGGGTAAACACGACGAAATAGAAGCAAAGAAGAGTCGGTGCTGCAGTACGGCCCAGGACTCCCATGTCTATGTTAATCACTTAGTTCTATATTTCAGTAGAATTATGTAGTATTAATAGTTAGTGTAAATAGTGTACAATTATATAGCTGGGTTTTATTGTATTTCGATCTCAAATTTGTCACATAACATGACTTATTGAACCCTATGTTCTGTGAAGTTTACTCATCTCCTTTGGTTTTAAATGCAATGAGTTTTAAAAGAATTTGATGAAATTTTAAAACTATAAGTGAAACATTGATTTTACAACATTGTGAGGTTTCGATTATATTTTTTTATTAGCACAGAATTTTTTTTGGGGGGTAAATGTTGATCAAAAGATGGATACCCGAGAAGCTGAATTGATTGGGTTACTCCTTGATTGTATACATATTAGTGTGTAATAAAATATAAGCAGCGTTGTATATATCAGTGTTTATGATGAATAATTAGCAACGTTGCATTGTTTAATGTACACATCTTAACCGTATGTGTTTTTGTAGTTCTGTGTTGCAGTATGGTCTAGGATTCTCATGCCTATGTTAACCACTTGTTCTGTTCTATATTTCAGTAATGATTATGTAGTGTAAATAGTCTAATTACACCAAAGGTGTTATGAAGGTATTATTAAGGGCACTGCTCTACTCAATTTTGTTTTGTATTTATTTCTGTCTTTCCGTCGGCTGTTGCTTTTCCGAAAATAACCAATGACGAGTTAGCTGTGCCACTTTTCACTTCCGGTTTTTCGGGATCTTGTTCTGCTAGAGTTAACGATAGAGCTGCAGAGCCTTAATGACTTTGTCAGCTCATGGGTCTCCATAAGTCCATCCATGACACCATGAAGATTCGGCACCTGAACATTCTCCGGCGACAGACTCTTTAGGGGTTGACAGGACGGCCATCCACTTACCTTTAGAGGAGCGGCCTCCTGTTAATTCAATTACGTTGATGTACTCAAATTAATTGAATTAAACCGCTGTGAGTGATGTTTTACTTCAATATTTTTAGGTTTTATAAATGTAATTTAGAAAATTGAATTTATTGATAAAGTTATTTTTGGATTAGAAAATATTTATTATTATTTTATTTTTTTAATAATATAAATTATTTTAAAATGGTTAAAATTTATAATTGTTTTTTAAATAAACAAAATTTATTTTTATTTCATGACTATTTAAAAATAAATTTACAATTTAAATTATTTTAAAATAATAAAAAAATTAAGATAATATTTATGATCAAAATTTCTAAAATAATCCTCCTTTTATTAACTTATTCATTATAAAGTAATTAAAAAACATTCATGATTGTTTCTTTAAATACAATATTTCTTGGGATATATATTTTTAAATTAAGTTAATAAATGGATAAATTTTTGTTTTTGGAATATTTTTTTAAATTTAGTAAAGATTTATTTTGAAAGATATAGTTCATATTATTGATGAAAACTTTGTAAAAGAAACTTTATCTTCAAAATTTTACTTAATTAAATTTAAAAAAAATTATAATAAAAAAAGACATCCTTAAAGAAAAAAGTGAAATTATCATAATTGTCTAGTTATAAACTCCGTGTGTATATATATATATCAATGTTCATCTTCATTTTACAAAACTATTATGATTTTTTTTTAGGATATTTTGAAAATTATAGGTGACAATGTTTAGTAATAATTTTGACCATGAAACTTTGTCTTTAAATTTTTATTTGATCTAATTTTTAAAAAAATCACAATTAGAGAGAATAAAAGATATTTATTATTGAAAAAAAATTAAACTTATCATAATTGTCCACTTATAAATTCATTTTATATCAAAATTATATAACAATGTTAATTTTCAATTTACAAAACTATTTTGAAGATCACTTCCAACATATAATACATATATGTAGAAAAAAAAATATAATAAGAACATATGTTTTTTATTTAAAACAATAATAATAATTAATAAATAAATAAATCTCCTTAAAATTGATTTGAAATTTTTTAATGAATAAATTATAATGATTATCATAACGGTTAATTAAGGTCCACTCAAACCAACTTATGACCATCAACCAATCATTTCAAATGATTTTTTTTAATAAAAATAATAAATTATAAATTAATACATTATTATGGATATTAATTAATAATATTGATAAGTATAGTCGTTTCATATAAAACTAAATTATGATAGATTTTATCATTTAAAAAATTCAATCCAAAAACCTTACTAAATTGTAACCTTTTTTGACTTATTTAAAAGCCTCTTGTAAAAAAAACTTTATCTAGAATACGCTTAAGGGTACAGTTGAGAATATTTCCCCGTCCGGTCCCATCAGTCAACGCATGCAAAGTACATTGGGAGCTCCATGGCATCATGGATGGCATCATGGATAGACTTATGAGACCCATGAGCTGACAGAGTCATTAAGACTATGCAGCTCTATCGTTAGCTCTCACGGGGATGGCTGGGGTGCTGTGGCATCAGAAGACTCAGGTGCCATTGAAGCTAGAAATATTGCAGAACGCCTGAGTAATCTAGATTTTCAAGAGTGTGGAGATACAGGACTGCAGCGCACAAGCTTAGAGTGTGAGATGCACGTCTCTCGGATGCCTGGATGCGAGGGACACCTGTGCGCGTACGTACAGCTTGAACAGGTGTCCCTCGCATCCGGGCATCCGAGAGACGTGCATCTCACACTCTAAGCTTGTGCGCTGCAGTCCTGTATCTCCACACTCTTGAAAATCTAGATTACTCAGGCGTTCTGCACTATTTCTAGCTCCAATGGCACCTGAGTCTTCTGATGCCACAGCACCCCAGCCATCCCACCCCAGCCATCCCATGTTCCAGACTAGGACGTACTCCGAACGCCATGGCAGGGACAAAGGGGTTTTCTAAATACACAATATTGGCTCTACATAAAGGACAATTCACATGTGACCTTAGCCAAACATCAATGCAGTTAATATGGAATGCATGGTTGCATAAAGCCTGAGAGCCTCATTCTTCTCAAACTCAACCAGACAAACTGCAGGCTCCATTCTGTCGATAACAGCTTCATCCAAGCCATATGATTGAGTAATTATCTTCCAGCGTTCTAGGTTTTGGAATCCTTCGAGTGAATAAGCATCGACTTGTATATTCTCTTCAGAGTCCAAACTTACGTAAAGAATATGATAAACGTAAGCATTAAGTATCAATGAGCGCATTAATACTTCAGTGGAGTGGTGAGGTATAAATGGATATATTCACTTAAATGCATATTAATCAATGATAACTCTTCTATTACCACAAGAGTTGGATTCCATTTCATATTGTCTTGAGTTTCAGGTGCTTTTTACCACAACTATGGTTGGGCTGCCAAATCACCCGCCGCCGAAGCCTCCGCCTCAGTCGCCGCCACCTCCGCCTCCACCGCTGCCGCGGCCGCGGCCGCCCCCGTCTTTTCGGAAGCAAGTGCATGGGCTAAGTCGGAAACAAGATTGTCAAATTAATTTTAACTAATTTTTAATATGAAATTGGTATAATAATACTTTACTATTCCTTCCAAAAGAAGCACTTCATACTTGATCGAGATTATAATTTTCATATCGTTTTTAAAGTTGTCGCGACTATTGTTAAAGATGGATTTATATCTTTCTATTGATATTGTTGATGAAACATGACCGCCTTCCATTGCGGGATATACAAAAGCGAAACCTCGAGTTTATAAAGGTGGATTGCCACTTCTGTAGTGTCAATTTAAACTATTTTAGTCTTGAAATTGAAATTTGCTATTACTAATACTAGCAATTGCCCCAAGGAAGGAAGGTGCAATAATACGCCGTGAAGGTAATTGTTAGCGGGTAAGCGAGAAAAAAAATGCAATATTAAAGTGTGCCAATGTTGAGAGAGGTGAATGGGGAACAAATATATATACTCTGTGCCAAAGAAGAATTTATGGAGATCCCAACGCTATTCAGGAGCACTCTTACAATAAAAATCAGAAATAAAAATCAGGAGCACTCTTACAAGTATTTGTTACATATAAATGAAAGCATCAACCAGTACAACCAGCCATCATTTTAAATGAAGAAGGTTCCAAGAACCAATAATGGACCCATAATTGCTGTTAGACTCATGCCTGTTACAGTAATGCAGTTTATTTTTCTATTTCTGCTCTGTTGATGGCTGACACTTTCATTGTGAACCTAATGTCCATTGAAGAAGGTTTTGAGCAGATGCTTCTGGAATTCCTGAACCAGAGGCAAGTTGAGATCCCCAACTGAGGTACACGCCTGAATGTGATAGAGGAAAGCAAGATCCTCATTGTCTAGCTCCTTTGTATTGATATGAAACTGCAAACCATTGATGAAATAGAACAAATTAAAATTGATATAAAATTTTGTTTTATCATGAAAATAACAAAGCAAAATACAAATCCCCAATATTAACATGAAGCAAAGATAAAGAGAGCAAAATACAAACCACGTGTACTAATCTGAAGAAGAGAGAAACAGGTAGTCCAGTATCTAGCATTGCCTAACCAGCATAGCCTATTAATAAGAAAAACAGCATCATTGGAAAACACATAAGAATTTCACCGATTGACCAAGACAAGATTAAATTGACCAAGTTGCAGCAATTTCAAATGTGAAGCATTGCAAATTCCATTTTTGCACATTTAGATATTGACTTTGCAAAGAGTCTAGCAAACCCATATGCATTTCCATGCAAGTTAGACAGCTATTTTTATTTATATGTTTCCTTTTAAATTCATTCTAATTTTGAGATGCAAAGCTTAGGGTTCAAGCAGAACACCGTTCATTTTCTTTTAGGTTCATTTCCAGAACCAATAGGCAGATTTATTCGTAACACATAAGCCCAGGTGCAGAGCTACTAGTTATAGCAGGAGAAGACCAACTTCGACAACACAATGCAAAGGTAATCAATGGTTCAGACCACTCTAAACCATAAACACTGTGCATCATTGTCTGCTCTTCAAATTTTCCATTTTTCCAATAGGCCTTGCATTCAATCAACTTGGGAAGGTCAATTAGATACATAATTGGAAGAATTGAAAATATCTCTTCTGAAATGGAAAATTATTACATAAACAAACTTACATCTTTGAAATGTTCAATAGCCAATGCATTCATCGACTTCCCTCCAACATTAAGGACTATGTGTAACCCTCCCATCATAGTATTTACAGAAATTAAATGACTGCAAAACAGTGGCAATATGAAATTCTACAAATTATTTCATAATCTTATTTCCTGATATAGGCAACTACTACTATAGGAAAGAAGCAATAAACTGAATTGATTGCATTCTTCATTTTTGGCTTCCATACCTCGCGCATGAGTGAAACAACCTTCTGAGGGGTGCTTGGTATTCGATGTTCAACAAAGGCCTAAAGTTTCTCAAGTGTAAAAGTTAAATTTGTGTTAGTCACAAGAAGATGCATCCTAAAGTGAAGATCAGTTGTTTAGCAAGGAATAGACAAAAACTAGGAGAGCCCATTAATGAGTTTGTTGTGATAGCAAAAAAAAGAAGCTATAGATGTAAATCAGGGGTTATGTTACCATCATACATGCATCATGCAGGCATTGTAAATGTTGATCGAAAAGGCTAGCTTATGCTGATATGTGAAGCCCTTTACATCTCCAGAACACAGTTTGCTCACAAGAAATCTGAAAAGCAAAGACTTATAAATTAGGCCACACCTAAAAATGACTAAATGAGAATGGAAACATTGTAAGGGATTCTAATTGACCTTTCAATGATCAACACAAATAATCAAGATTGTTTACAGTAAAGGAATTAGTACAAGTGAATGATTTGGCCAAATAACATTTAAGAGATGTTTATTGGTATTCCAATAAAGTGACAAACACACCTCAATATTTTGAATAAAGAAGCACAGCTTGGGAGCCGACCCAAGTCAAATGAGACTGCAGAGATATCATGGAAACGTTTGTATGGACCAATATCTCTCAGAATTGATTCAGAACAAACAGCATAAGGATCTTTGAAATGTATTTCTTCTGAATATTCCATAGGTATTTTACAGTTTAAAGTGCTTCTCGAGCCATAGCTTTTTGGGCTTACACTTAAAAACGTTGACCGTGAAGCTATTGATTGTGTCTCCTTATTGGTTTCCAACGATGGCCTTGCTAGCTTCAAAAAAACACTCATCAAGCACTTTACAATATCTTCAAAAAGCTTATTTTGTTGTGTACTTTTCCCATCTTCAAAAATATTCAGAGATGGTTGTTTTGTTGGTCCAAAACGAGTAATCACTGGAGTATGTTGTGTCTGGCAGATGTCATAATATTATACATAATTGAATCAATATATACTCATATAATATTCTTAAAGTGCAGGTGCACATTAAAAAAGTGTATGTTCTTTACAACTTGAAATGAATACTCATATAATATTGTTAAAGTGCAGGTGCACATAAAAAAATGTATGTTCTTTAAGCAAGTCTTTTGATATCATACATGATTCCAAATTTTCTACCTTTTTCTTTGGTGTTAGGGGTTGTGTCTCCATAAGAGTTGTACGAATGAGTGAGCTTTGTTTTTGAGCTCTAGTCTGGAGGCAAAGAATGTAGCTTCTTAGCTTTCAAATGCAACTGGTTCTCTTTCTCATGGCTAACAACTGGTATCCTTGATTTCCTTTTCTCTGTTGAGAGTTCTAATGCCTTTTTTTCTTCAAGCCCCCTGTAAAAATGAAGGCTACCATTCATAGCCTGGGATAGAAAGAAGAGGCTCTGGGTGTTTGGTATAGAGCCCAGAGACAGTTGTCTTCTATGAAAACCTCCAATTTCCAAAGCCCTATCATGTGTTCTGGAGACTCTGTTCAGTGTTCTAAGATTGCTATCCGGTCAAATCCCTTTCATGGAATGAGGCAGATTTCCTACAAAAAGAATGTTGTTTTCCTTGTTTCATAACATGATTAGATAAATCTCCTGATGAGGGAGACCTACGCAATACTCTCTTTGCCTTCAATTGTTCAGCATTTCCAAGAGGTTCCTTCTACTTTGTGGATGATGAGGCATGCTCTTCATTCTAATACATACCTTGTCTCATGTGTACAATTTGTTCCTCTAGGTAAACACTGCAGAGATCTGCAGCCAAGACAAGGGAGTATGAATTTCCTCTTTTCCATCCATGAGGTTGCCTCTGAAATAAAGGAATGCTTTAGAGAAGTCAATGTTTAGCTGATATTAATTATTCTTTGAGGTAAAGCATGATCAATTCATGTTCCTGTTCAAATAAGAATATGAAACCATTGTACAGTCGATGCTTTCCACTCTCACTAACAATTGTTCATTATCTGATAAGTATGAGGAGATGAGGAGAGCAATTTTTTCTCAGTAGCTTATTGGTCACTGAGAATCTGTCCATAACAACAATAATCTGAGTCCTATAAAGGACCTAATCTCTTCAGCAAAACAACGGGTTTCTCTATGAGTGCAATGCCAAAATCTATACAAATTTCTGAATAACAAAAAACTCGGGCTGGGTGATCACATCTGGACTCAAAAGAGGGTTGGAATCCTTCAAATGTTCTAAAAGAGTGGAGAAGATAAAACCAGGGATTGACATAAATGTGAACTTTAAAGGACATCTCGGCACTATTTATTCTTACCTCCAGACAACTATATATCAAACTTCAAATTCAGAGTTAATCTTACCTACAAGGCTACAAATTTAATCATTATATGGTTTCAATTAAAGAATTAGAAACTTGTATCATTTTTCCTGCAGGAATGGGTTGCTAATCCACTATATTCAACAACGCTTATGGAAGTAAATGAAGCTACCTATATCCCACACTTACCTGGGATAATTTGGACCCATTTCCAGGTGATTTTCTTTAAAACATTATTTTGAGTGGAGAATTGATGGTTTACAAGTCCAGTCAAACAATAGCATCCACCGAACAAATTCCCATGAATTCCACTCCAGGTCCTTCCTCAACTCATTTACATTTCTTGAATAGGATATAGAGAATTTTCATGTTGTAGAAATGACTCTCATAAAACATATGATCCTGAATGCGTGATAAGAAAACTATTGAGTTCTTGTTCCCTGACATCATTTTTGAACTAAAGGACAAGCCCAATATGCTGCGATCACAAAAAATTTCACTTAGATTGATATCCAAAGCAAAGGAGATGGTTGTTAGAAAAATCTTAGACAATGTTTCTTTGCTACTATCCTGAAGCTGCCTCCAAAGGTATTGGAACTCAAATGATTTGAAGTTGTCTGGCCTTAATGCTCAATGCAATCTTATAAACTTAAACGATTTCTGGGAAATGTTATCCTTGGAATTATCAATTTTAGTCGTTAATTTCTAGTTTGTTGATTTATAAAATCCACTTTCATTCCCTATTTGTAGGGTGCTTATACATGGCTTTGTTCGGGCTTAAAGTCATTCCAGTCCAGAGACCTTAAAGTTATGTTATCATTTTCATATGAATCAAATCAATGTCCATAGAGTTCTGGCATGTTGAGGATAAATGATAAATGAGTAAGGCAGGTTGCCTATCGAAGAGGGTG
>LPNX010396910.1:4933-24806 GCA_001517045.1 Pseudotsuga menziesii | reverse complement strand
AAGGAGTAGTAAGATGCACTAAATCCTTCCAACAAAGCTAAACAGGATCTAAGTAATAAATGGATCGAGTGTCCCGAAGAAGGCTGTAATCTCCAGTGGGTAGTTAAGTAGGGAGGCTCATGTTTTCGTTGTGATTATGTGATTACTTTACACATTTGGCGTGGGCATATTCCATTAATCTGTTCTTTTGAAAATAAAGTAAACAATCTTATTACAAAAGTTTTTTTTTTTTTTTTTGAATATAATCAAAATTTAAATATATTGTAAAGTACAATTTTTAAAGATCAAAACTGTAACGCTTCATCTCGGAAGTATTAGAAATACTTTATTGTATTCTATATTAAATCTCACAATACTGAAAGAACAAATAAATTGAAGTTTCTTTTTCCAATTTCTTCTGGGCCGGATTGACAAACCCTTTTAATATCACAGCAGACTTTTCTGTCAGTACCTAAAATAAATTAAATCTCTGATTCTACGTGTAAAATTTAACATGAAATCACAGAGAACTTAAAAATGAATAAATCTCGGAATCTAAGTAAATATATAGTTAAAAGTGGACAAATTACACAGGCCAAACACCATGAGTGAGCAATTGGTCGACAACCCTAGTGATTCAAAAGTAGTAAAATTGTTTCCACATAAACCTACCCTTCCCTGGCTGGGAAGCAGATTATTTTTAATAGCTAGTTATGCCGCTGGGGCTGCTGGTCGTGTATAATAATGCTGGAAATAAGTTATTTTAATAAATCAAATTCAGAGTTCGAGAACCCAGCAGATAGATCATATGCTTTCGACACTGGAGAAACAAGAATAACCCAACGAAGACAGACAGAACCCGCCCAACAAATAAAGCTTGGCGCCCCAGGGCCGATCTGAACCCGTTCATATTGTTTTTTTTTTTTTTATAAATATTGAAACTACAGAACCCTTGAGGCTAACGGGAAGGTTACACTAGCTGCTTATGGTCTTAGATAAAGAATGATTCGTCTGGTCAGCTTGACAGGTATTATTGTCTATAAGCTCAGGTATGCTACGAAGAAGTCACATCTCGTCAGGTATGGTCAGGTCCTCAGAAAAGCTCCGGACAGGAAGGATGATTTTAACAAATATTACCCCTGCTTGGAAAAAGTGGAGAGCCAATTGAATCACTTAGGATATTGAAATATAAAGCTCATATTATAATGCTTGATCAAAAATCCCTTAGACCTTCAGATATAGATAGTTTTATAAAACTACTAGTTTGACACTGCCTTGGATATATTTTTAACAGGCTGGAGTAGGTCTACGGGCAGGAGGACAATGCACCCAACGAGTGAGGCTTTTATTTTCAAATTTATACTATATCTCTTAAAACTGGCTAGATTCATTACGGGCAGGTTCAAGGGCTCTATTTTAAAAGACTCTTAGCTCTCTTGCCCCCCTTAAGGAATAGTGGTTAAAAGCACTCTTTCATTGTGCGCTGAGAAATTAATTTATCTCGGAACTATTTAGCTTTTTCCAACAGAAACAATTGAAAACACGTTCTAATCAGAATAAAAGAATTATCTGTAGTTATTCTAGTTATTGTGCTAGTCAATCAAGTTCATCGCCTCCAGTTGGCAAGAATCGAGATCCAGCCGTGTATCGATTGAGATCCGGGTATAAAGATCAAAGATCCCAGGCAAGTATTGATAGAGAGACGTACAGGTATCAAGATCGCATATATCAGGGAGAGATACAGGTATCAATCGAGGTACATTGTGGCTTTTGATAGAACAATTTTTAGGGGAAAAAAAAACATTATGATCACCCGGGCTACTAAAATTAATTTATTTTGATGGAACTGCGCAACGGGCAGAATAATCATGTATAGCAGGCTGCAGGTAGGCATGTAAAAACCAGAAGTTTGTAGGAACCAATCCTTTATTATCAAAATTTATTTTCAACACATGAGCAATACGGTTGAAGAAGAGAACATCTGCTCTACACTAGAGTTAAGAACACGGCTTATATTGCACATAGACAATTGTGTAATAGTGGATACCTTTCAGATAAAGTTGGACTAGCAGGCGGGAAAATATCTGTTGTAAATCGCTGCCAGCCAGCTAGGTTCTCCATTTTCAGCTCAGAGAATAGATAGCTAGATGACAAATACAATCCAATCCACTTTGGTCAATCTCCCAATCTTATTTCTTCTGTTTAGCAGGTAGACGGAGAGAGAACATAGTGCCCAGACAATCGCTAATTTCTATGGGTTCTATTTCTGGCATGCTTTGGTGTAGCCTAAGGGCTTCCTTCGTTGGCTTCTGCCAATTGTATGTCTGCTTGCGAAACAGAACCTAATGGAACAGGAATGGACTGAAAGAACTAGTGGGCGAGAAGGAACGGAAGTGGGTCGACTGCTAAGGAGAGAACGGAGTAGCTTTACCATCTGTCTGGGTGGTGTAGCTGGTTATCACGTTAGCCTTTAATCCACTCGAACCTGCCACCACACAACGTTTCTAACCTCTTCGCATGCAACCCACGTGGTGTGTAATTGGAGGCTCAATCAGGTGGGTGAGGTGGGTGTTAGTAAGGTTGGGGGCGTCGGTGTGTTTGATGAGGTAGCCTCGTGTCAACTAGATTATCCATTGTAACACTCCACCACCGATACGTGGTAGTGGAGGCAGCTCATAGGCCTTCAACCTGGCAGATCCGTGAGTCCTCAACATTGCGTTTAATTGCAATTCACAATTTAATTAATTAATTTAAGGTTCTCCGGATAAATTGATAATAAATAGATAATAGATTTTAAAAATAAATAATAATACACTAACCAAGCGTGCATGCTTGCCACGCATCTATTTTCAAGGTTACCCTAAAACACTAAAATAATGACCACGAACGATAACAAAACCCACTAAAATAATGACCACGAACGACAACAAAACCCTCCTCTTAGCCTTTCGTTAGTCATTTCCTCCTAAAAATTTTTCTTTGAGTGATCTTTGCAACTTATCTTCTTCGTCAGCCAAAGAGATCTTCACCACCAGGGTGGATCAAACAATCGGGTTTGTCCCAGGACGTAGCCATGGACACGACTCCACTGCTGGGGAGCGGGAATGGGTCACCAAATGCAGGCGATGACAGCGCCAGGAGCCTGTCGCGGAGGGCCAGCATACAGGGAAGTTAACCGTGATGGCGGCGACAAGGAAGGCTTTCTGGGTTTATCTGTAACAACCGTGGAGATTTGAATAGGATTAGCTGTCATTAATTTCTTGTGTCATTTAAAGTAGTGGAGTTGTTTCTTTGTGTGATTTAAAGTTATCTCGCCCAACTTCTAAGTTTTCGTAGCATTTGTGTTATCTATAATTTTTAATATAATTGTTTCTCCTACAATTATGTATCTTGGATGTTGTATATTTTAAACAAATTCCTCATTAATACTATCCAGTCTGCTCTCCTATCTGGCTATGATGAAATTGTTTCATATTATCTTTTCTTATATTTGGCTATCATGAAATTGTTTTAATTCTAGGGCTAGCAGCCGTAGAATCATGAGGGAGCCCTCTATGCTCGTCCGAGAGACAGCCGCGGAACAGCTAGAGGAACGACAGAGCGACTAGGTTTACTCGAGGCCGGTTGTTGTCCTTGACATCATATGGAACCTGGCAGTTGTTGTTGTGGCATCAGCAGTGCTTATTCTTAGTAGGAATGAAAACCCTAATATGCCGGTTAGGGTTTGGGTAGTTGGGTCTATTTTTATTACTATATAAAATGTTTTTATTACTCTTTTTAACCATATTTTATTCCTTACTGGTGATGGGAAATGCTAGCATCCTACGCCCTCTGCGACTCTTCCCATCCATTAGTTTCCAAGGTCTTTCTCACTAACTTTTACTAGGATGGTTTTATGCCTTTTTTTTCATGCATTTTATTTTATTCTATTTAAATTTTTTTTTTTTTTTTAAGTTTTAGCATTCAATTTATGAATCATTCTTAGCATTTGAATTTATTGCAATAGTTACTGATGAGTCTTCATGCTCATTACCTGTACATGAAGATGCAAATGAGTTTTTCTTGTGTTTTCATCTTTCCTTGTAGTTTATGAAAAGTATAGTGATTTTGATTTCAAAATTCAGTCACAATGTGTAACAATCTATAGCGATATGGACAGGTATATGTAATAGATCATATAACATCTATCTGGTTTATGTAATAGATATATAAAGGGTTATGTAACAATGATATAAGTACAATCTACAGCCATATTTGTATAGAAGAAAAAAAAAAGGGTTAATTTCCTTTGCTCAGTATGCAGCGCTCGGTATCTGTATTCTTTACCATTAATTTGTATGAAGGATATAATTATTAATCACGTATGAGGAGAGGGTGATTCAGTGAATATTTATATTCCAGTGAATATTTATATTCCACTGAGCGAGGGTCGAAGCATCTTCTGTGCGCGGGGATAATTATCTACCTCTATAATTAGTGAAGCACATCCCCGTGCTTGACTTAGTACATCTTATGTGCACAGGTTTTCAGTGAAAAGGTTGTGACAGCCAATACTCATAATGAATATAAAGAGGGAGCTCTTTTACACATATTTCCTCTCAATGCAGGCTCTTTGAGACATCAAATCCGGTAGAAGTTTGTATGCTAGGCTCTTGGTTGGTCCAATTTTAGTTCATTTTCTCAATATGGCACTAGCGATGATGGGCACATGCATGAGCTTTTGTTGTTCATTCATAGACCGAGCAGATTTACATAAACGCTTGATATTGATGGTGTCTTCCTATATGAGTTGACCCATGTGGTTGAATTTATGCATTGTAATCTATAGAGCATATGCAGAGAAATAATTTCCCATGCACAAGATTTATTGTTTTATAATAGTAGAATAGGGGTGTAGCTTAAGAAAGGCACATGCTTTGCAGCAGGAGGTCTGGGTTCAAATTGCAGCACCCCTTTGAAATATCTTATTTGATTAACAGATCAGATATGTTAGGTGGCTTTTGGCCCTTGAGGCCCCAAAGTTTAAGAACCGTGCTCTGATACCATTCTGTAGTGCTCTGCATAATGGGTAGAGCACTAGATTTGTCTCCCTTGTGATGTTCTGTATACTAGGCTCATTCAAAGTTAGTTTTTAATAAAAATCAAGACATTTAATCATATTACAGATTTATATCGAGGTCTATTCTATGAATTTTATAGACATATGTAAGTACAAGTATGAACTATAAACATATTCAAGTAAAGATTTCGAGTTGTACATGTTGATAACTTCATGATTTTTTCATAAATTAGACCATAATATTATGCATGAGTATAGTATCATACCTGAAATTTAAATACCTGGAAACAACGATTATGGTAGATCCGACAGTTTGCTGTAAACCTTGTAGGCTCCTTCTTCTTCCAGGTTTTCATCCGAGCCTTAATCAACAAAATGATGTGCCACCCTGCCGACCAGCTCTCATCATGTGTTGGCCCTAGGAAACCCACGGGTTTCCTAGCCCCCGAGCCCACAGACCAATAATACCGAGAGCAGCTTCCTCTCCATTCTTTATCTTCTCAGTCTCAATCATTTACAGATATTCTCATCCTTGAGTTTTCCCCCTCGTCAATTTTATGCTCCGTCATTTTTCCACAGATGCAGAGTCTCCCCCCTGGAAATCCCCAAAATCCCCTCCTTATACCTCCTTCCCCCACCGCCTTCCTTCTTCCACCGCCCCTTCTTCCACCGCCTCTTTCATTAATTTATGTCATTCTATTCTTGGGAAGTGTAGTTAAATTTTTGTTTGACATGTGTTATTTTTCTTAAAAGGTATGTGTTACACAACCCTAACCGAATGTCCTAGAATTTTACATTGTGGTTTACTTAAGTTTTTATACTGAGCGGCAAGGTAATGATAATCATAATTTTGTTAATTTTTATTTATTAACAACTAAATAATAAATACTTAATAATTAACCTTAATAATATGAAATAATATAGAAGTAAAATAATAATTAATATTATTCACCAACAATTAATTGCTCGGAATAATAGCTTTGTTTAAAATAAAAGCACTTACTAATCAGAATGATAGCTTTGTTAATTTTTAATTAAATAAAAGCACTTACATTAATATGGGCCATTATAGTAAATCCTCAATATTGGCTTATGGATAATGAGGTTACCAGGCATATTTCATATGCCATGGTTCTTAAACTTAAAGCTTAGAAGGATGGGAAGGACATCGTTTAAAGCCTAACCGATGGTTACACAATAGATACCATACTTGTGCATTGGTGATTTTACTTTGGGTTAGCTATATTACATTGCATGGACTATATCTTACATGATACCTTGTAATATAAGCTTGGGGTGACGAGTTGTAACATATGGTCTTGAGTTATGCGATGGGTTTTAAGGCCTTGCATGGAAATGGAGACCATGATAATGTAACATTTGTAAACTATGGAGATGTGGTTTTTGGTTTGATATTGGTCACTATGCTGGTGAAAGTAATGAATCTTGCGGTTTGGGGAAGCCCAAGCTTAGGGCTTGTCTCCATGAGCAACTTGGTCATTTTGCTTTTCTTGCTAATAGTTTGGTATTGGCTCTGTGCAAATGATGTAGGAAACACCCTAGTGAACAAAGGTAAGATTCATTCATTTCATGGCAATGTTTGATGTTTATTTTCATGGCTAATCAGTTTCATAATTCTTGCGATTCATCATCTTGTTGTTGGTTACAGGTGACAAGGTTAGCGTGGGGTTTCATGGTGCAGAGCTTTACCATTGGTTCGTGGGTGATGCCATAGGTGCATGATAAGCATGTTAAACACCCTGTGTTGGTCACCTCTTAGCCTTGTGGGTAGGACTAGGTTATCACATTGTTGTTTGGGTTTTACTACAGGATTTTGATTTATCCATCGGGCCTCTGTATAAGATTTGGCTTTGTAAAATAATAAGGGTGCTATTAGGAGTGAATGGGGAACCTTGGGAATTTAGCACACTCTCCATTTTGTTGAGGTAGTTCATGTTTTGATTTTTGGGTTTTAATCCTGGGAAGCACCATTGCTTGCAATGGTGTCATGTACCTTGGCACAACCATGTAAGCTTCGATTTTGAACTTTAATGGATCTGTGTAAATTGTATTAAGGTGATAAAACACTGAGTTTTGAGTACATACCGTGTTGCATTTATTTTTCCATGGTTATTAACAATACTGTCTGTATGAATCCATCCTGCATTTTTATTAATCTATTAATAACCAAGATAGATTCATACACACAATACTATAAATACACACAACAAATAGCTATTGTCCAGGCCATCTTTTGTTACCTCTTGGCAAAATAACAATATAACAAAAATTGGGCTTTTAATTCAACTATTGGGGATGAAAACCATTTTCTATATAAATTTATCAATCGTATAGGACATGCAACTTTGTTGCATGTCCGTTATCCAGAATATAGATATACGATTGAATTTACAGTTGGTTGAACAATTTTTCTATCAAAATATTGTCCTCTACCAGGGCGTAAGGATTATTACATCGTAATTCCATTCATAAATCATTTCTCAAATATAGGTAGTATTGATATAGGATTCCATGGTTTCTTTTCTTTGATACGAAACACTGGTCAACAAAAACATGGTTGGATACTTGTATGTCGTAAGCAGAATGAAGACAGTCCTAAATTTTTTTTTTGCAACAATATCCAAAGAGTTTGGAGAGAAACAATTGGTGTTGATGGTGAACCTACTTCTCCTAAAGATGTTTTTTTTTATAAAGGAAAAATTTATTGGTTGCATGTGAAAATAACTTCTGACGAATATTTCTCGTATGTGTATAGAATGTACTCGCTGAACATTGAAATGAATACATTGGGTGTGCATTCAATTTACACATGATGTAGGAAACAATCTACGTGTCTCACCTTACACTGCAACCAATTGATATGTATTGTGAATGATGGTTTTACAAGTATATGATTCATAGATGAAATTCAATATTTCAAACGTGGACAACATTGCGTTCAACAAAAAAAAAATAGTCATTTCGAGGATAGTAGAGGGTTAAAATGGACCCTTTTACAAGGTATGACAAGAAATATAAATAGACACTGTTCAGACTATCTACCATTCATAGCAACTGGAAATTCTATATTAATGTGCAAGAATGATGAAATTCCATTCATATACTATGATTTGGAAACTTGCAGTGTTACTCATTTAGTAGTTGATGAAATATCATCATTTTCAAATCACCGTCTACCTATGCTGGCAAACAATCAATGCACTAACATTATCATGTAAAATATTTTATTTCCTCTCACTTGAAGCATGATTTTATTCAATGATCTTGTGCCATTCCCTTCGACATTGTTTCAATCCTTGTAGGATTTTGGCATGTAATTTAATAGGTATAAGAGTCTTTGTAAACAAAACTATGTTTTAGTTTTTGCATCATGTGGAAATTTTGGTATGTTTAGGTTTTAAATAAAACATGGCTTAATCCCATGAAGCTTTTTGTAAAGGATACAGAAATTTTGGAGTAGCTATGTTTGAGATTTTGCTTCAAATCAATATTTTTATTAGTTTTGATGTAAAAAAAAAGATTTCTTTACTGTATAACATCAAAATTTATTGTCTATATCCGGAATTTAATGCAAACTATATTTTACATCTTCTAAATAGTACAACTAATATTACATATCTTTCCCTCACATAATAAGACAATTTTAGAAATTGTGTTGATAGTTACACTAATATATCCTCTCATGTCCTGCTATATTAATAAAAATAGTGCGGTTAAAATTTAAACATTCCAATCAAATCAAGAATCTCCAATATAGTCACGCAAACATTGCATTATTAAAAAATGATGAAACAAAGCATTCGATCTAAACTCGGTATTAGTACAAACATTGCATATTAAAGAACATTTTTTTCCACTTGAAATAAAAAAGATAGTCCATATTTGGTTTACGATTTACAATCATGCCTTATTCAAATGAAAATGACATAACTAACGATCATGTAATTTATGATGACTTTATGTACTAAGTTGACATAATGTAGAAGGTTTTTCAACAATTGCATATTCAATTCTTACTACAATATTTCACTTGCTCAATTAACAATTTAAATAATCAATACATGTAAGGACCTATCTAGGTCCTTTATTTCAAAACAATTACAATCTCACAATTGGACATTTAATATCACTTTTTTAATTTTCTCTTTTTATTAGTGGGATAAGTTTCTTATTTTTTTTATCTTAGCTAGTTTCAAATTCTTGATTGTTTAACTCTGTTTAAGAACCAGTATAAATAAATAGGTTACAAATTATGTACATTTCTCTAATTTTGTGTTTTTATAAACCAAAGAGATACTTGATATTCTACCATTTAATCAATTTTGGAATTTAGTACAACATACTTTTATATATGTACCATTTTATTAAACTTTCAACTAAATAATTAGTGGATAACCAGTACCAAGTGGGGAATATACCTGTATGAATAATACTGGTATATTAGTAGTTTGTCGTTGCTAGCTCCATGTAGATGATTATGTAAATTGGTAGTTTTTCCTTTCTATCTCCATGTATATGATTTTTTTCTCTATAGGAGGAAACTTATCCGCTAAACGAATTTACCACCCATCCAACTAGGAAGAGCCTCTCCAACTCCCTAGCTCTAAGGAACCCGTATTCCTTGGCCCTCCATGCCTGAAATCCGCAAGAACAAAAATGCACACAAATGAACAATATTTTCAAACAGGTCTCAAGATACAACTACTTTTCTAGTTTGGATGTGCTCTAGTTTTCCTCCATGGGTTCCTAGCTTCAACTTTCTTTTCAAGGTTTCCAACAATTTTGTCCAGCCAAAAGAAAACCTCAAAATTTCTCCCCTCATTCATCTCTTCTCCCTCTCTTAAGCACGTTTGACCACCTCCTCTTTCCAATGGAGTGATCCACTACCCTCCATAATAAATGTTAAACAATTATGTTCCTATCCACATGTCAAGTCAACTTAATTGTATTTTTAAGTGCAAAATTTCTAAAACAATTTAAAATAATTAAATAGTCATTTTCACTCATATCCATATGCATTCCTTTAATTCCTTTGACTTTTATTCAATAAGAATAACTTCAAGTGCATTATTTCATAAAAAAATTAAATGTTAATCTATAAATACCAACTATATCCACTCATTTACTTCAACTACACTATTTCATAAAAAAAAATTAAATATTAATCTATAAATTTGAACCATATGCACTCATTTACTTTTGATTGACATTTACATAACAAAATTTAATATAACTTACTTTAAGCTTTCTCAAATATTGTAAGTAATATCTTTACAATCTAAATCCCAATCAATATTAAATTTAAATGCATCTAGTTAAGCAAAATAACCATTTAAGTATAATACACTTTTATTCATAAATTAATGTATAGTTAGCCCAATAAATTCAATACAATAATCATAATACAATTAATTATGCACTTTAATTAATTAATCTATATTTGAGTAATACTAGCTTATGAGCACAAGGTATGTATGTCTAGCTAATACATACATAGCCTGGCATGTACCAATCATAACATGATGAAACTCAAATGCATGTATCATATCCATTAGAAGCAGGCATGAAAAGAAACCATTCATAAATGACATTATCTAGAATAATTACTAGTATATCACAATAACACAACACCAATTTCATGGTATACTAAGTTTAACGCACATGAGTAAATGAAGATTTTTAACACATACAACAATCAACTTGTTTTACTATCTCTCACAGTCATTCTTAACTACTTACTTCTTCTTCTAATTCACAACTAACTTCCTCATCCTATCCTTCCTATGCTAGACTACCGTGGAGTGTCAACTACATGACCTAACTCTAGTTAGAACTTGTAAGCAGAAGTGTCGACCACATCGACCAAACTTCCCTAGCAGGGACCCACTAGTCCTCATCACACACCTTGGGGAGCGTGTCTTAGCACAACCCTCCCATCACTCTGGGTTTTGGAGGATAAATGGTGGGTAATGCCTCCACCCCTCCTATGGAACAAAGGTCAACACCCTTCGTAGTCATACTGTGTTGCTATGGTTGCTCTTAGGAATTTTTTCATCGAATAATTAGTTTGGGCAGTTGAGTTTCCTGAAACCTCATACCTACATACATATCATGATACTAAACCAATACTCATATAGAACAATAATGGACCACTTGCATACCGTTTATCTTTTGGAATTCATACCGTCGATGTACTTCCATTTTGTAGGGTTCAACTATTCCTTAGCTCTTCTGAACATGTCTGTTAGTCTTATAACAAAATATTGTGCAATATTGTACCGTTTCATAGACACACACATATTTCATTGATACTACCAAAAATGTAATAATTTTGTATCATGCACCCAACATCATAATCATTTATTCAACAAAGATTTAAATCGGTATCCACATACCATACCCTCTTAAATTTGTATGATAGAGACATAATCAAAACATGACGTAATTCATATTTAACATCACACATATATATTTTTTTTGCAAAATAATACATCCATAAATCCACAATGTCATCAACTAATGAAGTTCCACAATATCAAGCAAGTGCAACCAAGCCATGATAATTAAACTAGTTAGGTCAAAATGGGGCATTACATAAACCCACCATTCCAGAAACATCATCCTAAAGTTATATTCACTTAGTATCGATAGTCACCATGTATGGTATTTGCATTCTTATATTTTGTTAACATTCACATAGGTTGACGGTATGGCCTATTCAAGGTTCGTTACCATACTTAATCAGTAAAATATTTAATGTCCTTGGTATGTTACAATATATATTTTATAATGTGATTCATAACTTAATACATTGATTTTCATATACTTTAATTGGAATCCAAGGAATTATCATGATTCAATCATTTTAACTTACACCGATTTCATGTCAATTTATTACATTTCACAACACTTTCTAAAGAAATCTGACTTATGTGTTTTATGATATAATCTTTATTATCATTCTCACCTTCTTTATTTTCCACACTCTCTCACTAATATATCTTGTGTTGTCACACTCTACTAATTAGGAACTAGTTAAAATGCCCAAAATTGCATTGATGTTACCAAAATCCCCTCCTTCCTTTATACCTCTATTTGTAGCGCCTTCCATGCCTGAGGATAAGACCAATTATATTTCATTGTTTAATTATTAAACTTTTATGACAAATCCATGTTACTTTATCCCATAACTATAGTATTACTAACTTCTTTCCTTCATCATTTGGTTACTTCCTCGCATAACCCTATTCATAAATGTGATGATAGTTTCCCCTTTTCTACCTTCATTACAACCCTCATCTCTCATATATTAATTTAAGCTATTTTATGTACATTTAATCAATATTATTTTTTAATATAATCCACTTCACATGTGCTCCTCATACATTGTTCATTTATTTGAATTTTTTTTACTATTTGTACTTAAGCGCATTACCATCTACTGCACCAAGGTGTCTTATGACGTATTGATTTACATGTTACTTGAAAATTGCATGCCTGTCTACTTGTTGTTCTTTAATGATCAATTTTTTCACTACCTAGAACAAACATACATTATTTATGGATTGTTCCCTCTTTAGAAATATTTTATCTATCTACTTACTCATTTTAGTTTTCATGCTACATTGACGACTCCCTTCCTTTCTTTTTACTCAAGTTAATGAGTATTCCTCCTTCAATTATCTTAATGACTCTCATAATAGTGTCCATCTTGCTATGAACTCCCATTATCATTAGCATGAACCATCTATGTTGATACTCGCATCTACTACATCCACACAAAAAATTGTTTGCACCAATTACCTGAATTCTTCGTTTATACCACTCTTTCTATCACTACAGTCTTGCGGTAATTACGTGTTATTTAAGCGTGCTTTTTTCTTCTCCTACTTTACTTTATGTTGAATGTAATCATCACATGCATTTACTTATTGTCACGAATATTACTTTGAACCACTTAGTCGCTACTAATTTGCATGCTAAACCATTATACTGAATCACTCCCTTAATTCTCTTCATATGTATCCTCAATACTTTTAATGTCTTCATTAGTTCACGTATATCACTAATGATACTACTAACCATGATAACAACGTAATCACTTAGGTTTTCCTATGAATCCTAACCTACTACCTCTACATAGGTACTTCATACAACCATGTGATCACCAATCATATCTTAAGGTATACTCAAAAGGTGAATGGGACTTCTACGTAATACAATCTTTTGTATACACACTAGGAAACACATCGCTAGTCATGAGACAACCCTACTAAGCCTACTATTCCATACAAATGATGCCTCTAAGGAATATGCTTTCTTATGTTTTTTTCCATACTTAAATTCATTCCAAGATCTATAGCTAGTTAAAAGGGAAGTTAAATCTATTCTACCTAAATTGTTTGCATATGATGATGTTTCTTGTGATTATTCAGATCCACTATTCGAAGATGAGGACCAAGTTGAATCAAATATTGATATTAAGGATGCATTTAAAATTAATCTAGAGCCAGATCCAGTCTCTACTCCCTATCCTAGGCCTAAACAGGCAAATAAAGTCATTGAGGTTCTTGGTAACATGGCTGAAGATTCATCTTGCAAAAAGAGAACCAAATATCAATTTCAATATGATAACCTTGCGTTATGTCATAGATATCCACTTCTCAAAGAGAGGTTCTATAAACTCCTAGATATGTAGTACATGATAGTGGGGTCTAATAAACAGTTCTACAAAGTGTCTTTCCATGATACACCAAGGAAGGCATCCATGAATAAGGAATACGAGTCACTGCAAAATAATGAGACATTGGATCATGTATCTCTTCCTCCGGAGAGAAAAAATAAAAGTTCCTTTCTACGTGGTAAATTGTAAGAAGAAATATACATGGTACAACCTAAGGGGTACACTATTGATTCTTCCATGGTATGAAAGTTGAGGAAGCCATTTTATGGGCTCAAACAAGTCCCCATGGCATGTAATCCAAATATGTGGTATTTATAGTGTTTGCGTTTATTGTCTTTACTTCCTATCATTGTTTATTTTCTATTTGATCCTTTGTAAAAAGTAATGTATTCTCTACATATATTTTAAATTGTAATTTGTAATTTTTTTATTGACTTGGGGAGAACGCTTTGGTTCTTTCCGTCTTAGCTTTTATATTGCGTTCAAAAACTAACGCATTTCAGGATTTTGCATTGTTGTACGTTATATGTTTCTAGTGAATTTTGAAGCTAACTCATTTTAAGGTTTTGCTTACTGTAAATTGTTTAGTTATGGTTTTTGGTATTAATTTACACATTTACTATGACCTGGAATCATGTTACTCTAGTTGCACTGATAAAAATGAAGGTTGTCCATAGGCGTTTTGGTAAATCTAGATAGTTTTTTTTAATAGAATTAAAGATACATCTATTCGACCGTTGTATTTTTCTCATAAAGTATAACGATAATAATCTTGTAGAACTTTTGTTGCTAGATAATAAAATAAATCATATGATAAACTCATATGTACATATTATTAAAACAATTTATCATAAATGTAATATTGTGTATTTACTAGCTTTGGCGATAACATTAACTCTAAATATGCGCATAAATGAAAGAATTGCTAACATTATGTTTTCAATATAAAAGTAAAGATGATAGTCATGCTTCCTTTTCTCTGCTAGAATATGACTAATATGAATAATATAACCAACAACTTGATCATAAATCAAAAATTGTAACAAGGAAAATAAAATTAGTTTTAAAGTCTTCCGCATATCGCAAAGTGGTAGTTGTAATAGTGTCACAGCACCCTGTCGTAGAAACTTGTAGCATATTTTCACTTGCTTAGTTTCACCCCCATGGCCAGATTCTTAGTTTTCAAGTAGTCTCTCCACAACCTCAAGTTTCCACTAGTATTAGAGGGAATAAGTTATCTCATAACCTGGAATACTCACATGCCTCATTGGAAGTTATGAAAATAGAGGCTAACATCAACAAGATTTTCTCTGAAAGCTCTGTACTATCTCAAGAATTTCTTTTAGATCCTTAACCCAAGGTGATCTCTCATAGATTTGTCTAGAATCCCCCTTCTTTTTGTATTTCCTAAATTTTTATAACAAAATAGCTGATTCCCTTTAAGACTGGCCACTTTTCTCCTTAGAGAACGATGTAGGTTTTTGTCTCAATGAGGGATCTCCCTCGAAGCTCCATCTCACTTTAGAGCTTATAGTGGAGGTTTTGAGGTTGTAGCGAGCCTATGTGATCTTTCTTAAAAATCCATTCTCCATTCCATTAATTGATATTGTTAATCATTTTAGTTTATCATATTCTAACACTAATGGGGTTTTTCTGCACAAAAATATTGCAGGTAATAGTCTGACTTCTAACTATTACTTTTATAGATTATGCATCGGTGCATAAAATCTCATACTAACCAAAATAAATGTGCACTTCACAGGTTTATCTGCTTGATCACGGTTCCAAAACTCCTAAAGTTTAGTTGATGGCTTAAAATGTTGGTTATATCTCTATGTACTGCTCTTTGGAAGGGCCTTGTTGTTTTAGTTGTCCGTGCAAGGATTGGTCATTTTTTACAGAGGATTTAGAGGTTGGTTATAATGTTTCAAAGGGTTTATATTGGATTCTTTAACTCAAGCCATTCAACATTATGGGAATTTTTTTTTTAATATTATTATAGTTTAACTTATGTTATACTAACTACTCAGGGGCTTGGTTGCTTGTTGTGAATCCGGATTTTAATGAAAGATATCAAAGTACATTTTATATAAGGTTATATGGACTTTTACTTTCATTGCACAATTAAAATATATGGTGTTTCTTGTGTTTTTGTATATTGTATTAAATTCGTATCAATTTTTATTTCTATTTGATCCTTTGTAAAAACAAATGTATTCACTGCATATATTTTAAATTGAAATCTGTAATTTTTTTATTGAATGTGAGACCATAGATTTTAGGAGAATGCTTTGGTTCTGTTCACCTTAGTTTTTCTAAACATGTTTCTTGGTTTTGCATTGTTGTAAGTTATATGTTTCGATTGCGTTCGGAAGCTAACAAGTTTAATGGTTTTGCATTATTGTAAATTGTTCAGTTACTTTTTTTGGTATTAATTTTTACATTTACTATGACTTACTTGGAACCCTGTTACTCTGGTTGAGTTTATATAAACGAAGGCAATCCATCGGCAGTTTGCTTAGTTTAGATATTTTTTTTTTAATAGAATTAAAGATACATATATTTGACCATTGTATTGTTCTCATAATGTATAACAATAATAATCATGCAGAATTTTTGTTGCTAGATAATAAAATAAATCAGTGATAAACTCAGTTGTACATATTGTTATAATAGTTTATCATAAACGTAAGATTCTTTATTTACTGGTTTTAGTGATAACATAACCATAAATTTCTGCATAAATGAAAGAACTGCTAACATTCAATTTTCAATATCAAAGTAAAGACAATACTCATGTTTCCTTTTCCCTGCTATAATATTACTAATATGAATAATATAACTAGAAACTTGATCATACGGAAAAACTTGTAACAAGGAAAATAAAACTAGTTTTAAAGTCTTGTACATATATCGAAGTGGTAGTTTTAGTAGTGTTACATCACCCNAGAAACTTGATCATACGGAAAAACTTGTAACAAGGAAAATAAAACTAGTTTTAAAGTCTTGTACATATATCGAAGTGGTAGTTTTAGTAGTGTTACATCCCCCTGCCGTAGAAACTTGTAGCATTTTTTCACTTACTTAGTTCACTAATACAAAATGAGAAATTTATGACTAAAAAAATGACTAAAATTAGGCTATAAATGACTATTTTTTATTGAGTGACTAATAGTAGCTATTTTCCACTATCTTATAGCTTGATTAACTTATTCATATTTCACTTAGTCATTCATAGTCAATGATTTGGTCACTGATTTAGTCATTGATTTGGTCACTAATTTATTCATTGATTGCAACAATTAATGACTATATATACAAGTAAATAAAATACTAGATGATAACATATTAATGACTAAGCTAAATACGACTAAGATATGGAAAATAAACTACTAATAGTCATATATATGTTAATTTAGTCATTTTTGTAGTCACAAATTTATGATAGGGCTTGGAAGAATCAAACAACCAACCTCTTGCCTATAATTAGGCAAGTGCTCTAGCATTGAGTTAGCACCCTTTAAGGAGTTTTTATTGCTTGAAAATGATGATATTCAAAAAAAATTTGCATCATTCAAGCATACAAAATAATGATTATCAAGTTACTATAGGTCCATAATGGCTTACCCTGTACTAGTCCTTCAAGTCCTTATTGCATTTAATAAATGCATTTGAAAGAATAGAAGGACTATTACAAGGTAAGCCATTATTTATCTATAGTAACTTGATAATCATTATTTTGTATGCTTGAATGATGCAAAATGCAAAAATCCCAAAAATTTATAGGAAGGGAAAGCATGCGTCCAATGTTTATGACCATAAAAAAGGGTCATAAGAAATTACATAACATGGAAAAATTAAAATGACTCGAATAAGAATATATTAACATCCTTGCACCTAAAATTTAATTGTGGCTATCATAGAATGTATTATAAAATATACTACGACAAATATATAAGAGAAAAAAGACTCGTATTGCTGGAATCATAGCCTATATAGAATCCAGAGTAAATTTCTTGTCACCAAAATTCTGGTGTTGTATAAATTGAACATATATTGGACATTGACAAAGTATTAAAATGAAAGGACATTTTCCCAATCATCCAATTCCTTAGAAAATAAAAATGGTTTTCAAATTACAAAGTTGAAAGATGCATACACGTGGGAAATACCATAGGAGGAGAAGGGAATTCTAATATTTATCCACTGACAAAATTAGAATGTGAAAATAATCATATCAGAATTAGATTGATTTACATGAAGGATTATAAATAAATATACAAAGATGTATAAAAGTTAAAATTTCCATCTAATCCCCGTTACGACAAAATACAACACTGATACTAGGGTCCCTTGTCTTTCTTGAGAATGGGGCTAACATTGATACACTAGCACTCCTTGCCTCTATAGGGGCAAATAGTATGTATAATTTTTTTTTAGAAAAATTTACTCTATTCAGTTTTTGTGCAGCAAAGTAATATATGATGCAGTTTCAACAATAAAATAAAAACACATTGTTGAATTTGAGAGATGTGAAGATACATCTAGCATTTGACCATTGTAGACTTTTTCCAAAGCTAATATAATACTTTATCACTCACAAAAATATTTAACTATTTATTTCATGGAGCTTTGGATTTACTATTTCAAATAATAAAAATCCCATGTCACAATGGATACTTCGATGGAAAGACAATTACACAACTCCATCATGTACTAAGGAAAAAACATTTTTATGACTACCCACAACTTTAGAAAAGGTAGGAAAAACCAACGATAAAATGTGAAAGTGAGATTCCAATAAATCCTCTTATTGGAGTAACCCGGGAATGTAAAAAAACTACCAGGAAAATCCATTTTATAGAAAATAGTATTCAACCAATCAACAAAAACAATTATAACCTTCCATTAATACATTTGTTGGAGCACATCTGGTTCATAAATAGCTTTAGCGTCGTCTATGATGCCACCTTCTTCAAGTTTTTTCAAAGATAACTTAACTTCATGGGGAAAAACTTAAAGCTAGTTATAAAAAATTTGAAGGTATAATGCATTGAATCCGAAAATATTGATACTTAGGACCCATATGGATAGTCTTGTTATGTTCAAAGTATTAATAGACATACCTCAACTGATCCCTCAACCTTTCCTTGCGTAATAGGTTTATCCACAGTCCTCATGCTATAATTCTTATGTGTTGAATGCACTTCGTACTTTGCACGCACATCATCTAAACTAATGCAATCTATTGCTCTCTCAATTATAGCCAAGATCCTATATCACAAAACACAATCTTGCTAAACACCATTATAAAGAGTTAATTTAATAAAGGCACTTTGCACAAAAAAACAATTCACAAAAATAATATCTAGAAATTAAGACTAAATAAATGCTCAGAACAATCACTAAAATCCACTGAGTCCATAAACCACTTATACTATGAAACGAAAACTATATACTATGAGCGAGAACTCTACCCATAAAAACGATGATTTTTGCGAAAAAAACACCAAAAACACCCCCCAAATAGAAAAGTGTTGATACCAGTATACACGGTTTTTTTTAAGGGTAAAAAATAGAGCCATGGACTAAACATCCCATATTGTTGTTTAAAAAAACTTTAAAATCAACCTTAAATTGGAAAAAAAGAAAAATTCTTGAAGAGACTCAATTACAACTTTCTGGAAAATTGCATATTAAAGAAAAAACAAATTTCTCTAATAATTTCACCATTATAACCATATAGAAACAAAGAAATTATGATGTGATTCATAATGAGATAATATATTAGACCATACAAGAACAAATGGTTCATATAAAAATTCAAAAACTCCTCTAGAGTTTCAATTACAAAAATCATACTAGTAAAAAGCATATAATTGCCTCTTCAAATTCATCCATGGATTATGACACCCCATCATCAAAAACTCCTGTAGAGTTTCAATTAAAAAAATCATACTAATAAAAAGAATCTACACTACTTCTTCAAATTCATCCATGGATTTTGACACCCCATCAGAATCTACATTTTCTGCAGATGAAGGACTTGATGAAGATGTAGATGACCCATACTCTTCTCTATTATCAATGGGCGCACCATCTGAGTCTACATCTATGCCCATCATTTCAAA
>LPNX010396905.1:24528-48783 GCA_001517045.1 Pseudotsuga menziesii | reverse complement strand
TCTCTATCCCTCCCTCATGCCCCCTCCCCCCTCTCTATCTTATTCTCTCTCACACTCTCTCTACATCATACATCTCTCTCTCTCTCTCTCTCTCTCTCTCTTATACTTCCTTCTTCTATGTTTCCAACTGATCCCTTCTCCTTAACCCCCTACCTCATTATGACCCCTATTCTATGTTTTATCTCATCTCATTCCCATGTCTTCAATTTCCCCCTCCTTTGCCTCTCTCCTCCAACACATCCCACTCCTCCTCTAATACTCCATATCCACCTTTCCATTCACCATTCCTCTCTCTCATCAAAACATCACCCACTTCCTCCCCTCCACCTTATCCCCCTTCGTCACTCAAGTCTCGCGTACTGCTTCTAACCCTATATGTCTTCAACACCTCTTCTCCTCCTAATAATTCTCTCAATCCCCAATCCCCTTCACCCTTGTAACCCATAATGTTCTCATTCCATTCATCTTTCTCCACTTGAATTTACAACATCCTCCTAGGACCTTGACCCTTCCCCACCCCCTCTCAACTATTAACCATGCTCACTCGAACTTACAACATCCTCCTAGGACCTTGACCCTTCTCCACCCCCTCTCAACTATTAACCATCCCCACTTGAACTTCCAACATCTTCCTAAGCCCTTGACCCTTCCCCACCCCCTCTCAACTATTAACCATCCCCACCTAAACTTCCAACATCCTCCTAAGCCCTTAAACCTTCCACATTCCCTCTAAACTATTATCCATACATTTGATATATTGCATATAGTGCTATATTTTTAGCTCTATAAAACATGTGTGCATTATAGAACTACATAACGCGCGTGCATTTTGTAGTTCTATAATGCGCACGTGTTTTGTAGTTCTATAATGCGCCCACATTTTGTAGTTCTATAACGTGCACATGTTTTCCAATTCTATAAGGGTGGGAAATGTAATTTGAATTTAAACATGCCAATTCACTTGCTCGCATGTCACCAATAGTCCTATGTGTATGGTTTGGAATTTTCTTCGATAATACCAAACCTATGTTATGGTATATTATAAACCATAGCTAATTGGGCATTTCTTCCAGTTTCTGAAGAAGTTGTTATTTACGCACTCGTTACAGTATGCTAGACACAATCCTTTTTTATGAAATATTAAACATAAATAACATTTTTTCTATAGAGTCTAAATATGTAACTTTTATTAAAAAATATTATATTTTCCTATTTTTTTCAATTTCTATTGTGTCCTAACTCTTTAAGTCAAAAACCATGTTGTTACTATTTTTTCCATAACTTTTTCAAATTTTAATCGTTTTAAAAATAAATTATATGGTGCACTAGAAGACATTGACCTCTACATTCTATAAGAAGCCCATTTCATGATTATTTCATTAAGTCTTTCAAAGGTTGCACCCACAAAAGATGTACCATTTTCGAGGAATGATCACATAGATAATTATAAAAAAAAATTAAAAATTACTAATTTTATTTTCAAAAAATAGCGCTAAACTAGTGCTATATGTTCTCTACGTGCCTACAAATGTTTGTACCCTGAAAGCATCATTTAGGCCCTCAAAGGTTGCACCCACAAAAACATATACCTTATCATTTGCCTAAAAAATAAAAAGTGACTGTTAGAAAAAATGAAACTTGGCATAGTTATAAAAATTTTCAATACAGAAAACTTATATATTCGGAAACGTGACTCAATTTCCTACATTTAATATTTTTTACTCAAAGAAAGATATTTTGTGTAAGTATCTCAAAAAATACAATTAAGTTGAGGGATGCCTAATTTTTCAGTTTTCTATTGCATCTAATGTGCCAAAAGTGACCCTCATTAGCTTGCACTCTGTCATGGATCATTCATACCTTTTAATGTATTAGACCATACAATATTTTTCTATGAGATATTGGATATTTGTTTTTACCAAACACTTACTTCTAAATAATATATTCGTCATTCACTTAGCTTCTAGTCACATAATTACGCTTATCCTTTTTAAGCATCTAAGCGTATGGTACACCTTATCTACAGAAAACCATTACACTAAATACACACTAAATATATTTGATTTTTCCACTTTAATGTATCTAAGTGTATCGAAGTAACATAATACAACATCCAAACTTGTATTATGCCTATCACTTATGCATCTAAAATATCATAAGTATATACTTGTTTACACCTACCAATGTGCATCACAGTCACATGATACAATGTCATAATATATCCCCCCTATTCACATACTTTCCTAATACTCAAGAGCTATGGCTCATTCATGCATTGAAAATGTTATTAATGTATATTTGTCTACACATATCTATTCCCTTTACAATTACGTCCTGATAGTCTTGTAAATGCATCTAATTTCCAAATACATTATTTTCTTATTGATTAAGAGTTATAGCACACATCCATACCATTTTTTTATATAATGAGTATTATAGGGTGATTACTCATCTTTAATTATTCTACAATGCATATTACTAGACTCAACTTACAAATATTTATGTCGAATGAGGGTGATTGATTCGATTAGAGATCAACTTGAATTACCATGGTAGAGGAGATCGCCTTCTAGTCGACCTTGGATTGAAGTAAACCTTGGATCGAAGTGAACCATGGATTGAAGTCAACCATGGATTGAAGTCATCCTTACTTAAACGTTACCTCTGAATTGAAGTCAACGTTGGATTGAATTTAACCTTGGTTAAAAGTCACCTATGGATTGAAGTCAAATATGGATTTAAGTCAACCTTGGATTGAAGTCAAACTTATATAGAAGTCAACTATGGATTGAAGTTAACCATGAATTGAAGTCAACATTACTTAAAAGTCAACCTTGCATAAAGTTAAATGTTTCTTAACCTTTGCTTGAATTTAACTATGGATTACAATCAACTTTGGATTGAAGTCAACCTTGCTTAAAAATCAACTCAAGATTGAATTGAACCACAGTTCAAAGGAAGACAACCAATTTTAAAGGTGTAGTTGTCGATTGAAGTCAACCATAGTCCAAATTCAACCTTAGAATGAAGTCAACCATGGATTGAAATTAGTATCATTAATATTAGTTATGGATTGAAGTCATCTATACGTTGAAGTCAACCTTGGGTTGAAGTCATTATTATTAATATTATTAATGGATTGGAGTCATTATTATTAATGGATTGAAGTCAACATTACATAAAAGTAAACTGTAGATTGAAGTCAACCATGGATTGAACTCAACCATGGATTGAACTCAACCTTGGATTGAAGTCAACTTTTCTTACAAGTCAACTATGGATTGATGTCAATCTTGAATTGAAGCCAACCTTTCTTTAAATTCATTTTTGGATTGAAGTTAAACTTACTTCAAAGTTAACTATGTATTGAAGTCAACCATGGTTTAAAGTCAATTAACCACTTTTAAAAATGCGCTTGTGGAATGAACTCAACCATGGTTCAAGGTAAACTTTAGATTGAAGCCATTAATGTCAATATTAATAATGGATTGTAGTAAACCATTGGATTGAATTTGATCATGGATTGAGGTCGACCATGGATTGAAGTTATCCTTAGATTGAATTCAAGCTTAAATTGAAGTCACCTATGGATTGAGGTCAACATTGGATTAAATTCAACCTTGGATGGAAGTCACATATTGGATTGAAGTCAACCTTGGATTGAAATCAACCTTGGATTGAAGTCAACCTTCCTTAAAATTCAATTAAGGATATAACTCAACATTGGATTGAAATCTACTTTGGATTGAAGTCAACCATGGATCAAATTCAATCATGCATCGAAATCAACCATGGATCAAAGTCAGTGATCAAATTTGACAGGCTACTCTTAATGCATAAAGTCAGGAAATGGGGGCTGACTATTTGGGACAACATAGAAGATAGAATTTGATGATATAGAAAATTCAATGAACAAAAAGATATTTTGAATGCTATAATTCATATTTTAGGTTTATGTAGCTCACAAGGCCAGTTTTAGAAGTTCATATCTAAACTTAATTAAGAATATATGTAAGTAAGAAAATTTCATTGAGCTTAATAGAGATTTTGTCCCAAACAAAATAATTGATTATTTTTTTGAAAAATAAGAAAAACATATGCATTATCTTTATGATTAAGCTAGCCAAACTTGCACAAGATTCATCGATTGCTAAGAGATATAAATTTAATTATTATTTATATGTCTCCCTTTAAGATAATTTCATTTATATCAAACCGAGTGATTCAAAGGCCCAATAATGTGGTTAAATAATAAGCAAATATTGGATATCAATGTTGTAACCAGATCATAAATTTTAACACAAAAACACATAGTGTTACCAATGCAATAAAATGACTATAAATCAACATGTTAGATGCTTTTAAAGTGATGGAATATGTAAACATGAAAAGAAATAAAAGATTCCCATGTTTTCTTAGGTTCATTCAATGTTTTTTGTTTGCTTTTCAAAATTGTCAATATGCCACATATTTGTGTTTAATCTTAATAATAAGTCCCCAAAGTCATTATAATTTACACCCATAAAATGTGACTAATTGTGTTAATATTACAAAGTCAAAAGGGGAGGGAAAAAGTCATATTGAAACATCCTACACAAAATTCATCCAAATTTATCCAATGTAACCCGTGTTTTACAACCAAAGTCAACATAACTTAGTTGAATTCTTTCCCAACATGTCAGCCATCAACTAGCAAGCCATATTAATTAATAATATGGCTTGTATACGTTAATCGGTGTATATTGACCACTTCTTTTTTTTACTAGGGGAATTGACAAGTGGGGATGGGAAGGTACTCGCATGACATAGGGTCCAGGGATCCATTCCTGCTACCACTATACTCCTAGGTTCCCCACACTCGCCCGCAATACATGGGACACAGGTAAACCCAGGTGGGATTTGATCTCGTGGCCTCTTTTACAACAAATGAATTCATATCAAGCAGCGCCAATGAGCCACACCCATTCGAGATGTATATTGACCACTTTTAAATGTATGATCATGGTTGATATATGTCAATCGACCCATATAAGCCATATTATTAATTAATATGGCTTGCTAGTTTATTCCCTCTATTATTTAATCAATGTTAATCAACTTCAAATTTCTATGATAGAGTCACTTATTAGTATTAGTCACTCAATCAACTATTTAACATTTTATTTTCTTCGACTATGTGTAAGAGACTACATGGTCTCCCTTATATGCTTCTCAATGTGTCTAGTTACATTAATAATTTCCACTTTGGGATCGATTTCATCTATACAAGATTTGACCAAAGTTGGATATCATCCATAAATTATAAAGACAACATTACAAAAGTATAAGATGGTTGGATATATTCATCGACTATTGCTCATTTCCCAAACATTATGTTAATTGATAGAGGTCAACTAACCTTTCCATATTCCTGGCTTCAACAAGAGTCAAGAATTTGATGCACATGGAAGTCAAATATCATGGTCAACTATAGGGATTAGTCGACGAAGTTTTGTATTTTATAGATCATTGGTTGTCCATCTTATGGATTAGTTACAGGTATAATACACATTCCATCCAAACTCTGTTAACTATATTCTCATCAATTGATTCCAATGTGGCACTACTTCAACGTCTAGCTCGTTGATGAACTAGGGGAGAGGAGCCATATGTGGGGAAAGGACCAAATGTATAGATAGGCAGTGGTGGGGGTAGACCCCAATCTTGGAAAACTAGATACCATAATTTGTTCATAAAAGTACTTTATGTACAAGTCATTCTTAATATTTTCATGTAATTAAAATTATTTATCACAAAAAATTTCTTCTACATTTTGAAATAAAATGAATATTTTTAAAATTTGAAATTTCATTCTAAGTCACATCCACTTTAAGTCACATCAATGTTCACCAATTGATCCCAATTGGTCCCACTAAAAAATACACTATGACTAGACAACTTGGAACTTTGTGGACGATATGGCATCAATTTGGATTCGTCACACCTCAAGACCTGTTGGGAAACCTCTCTACCTGAACTATAAAGCAAATTGAAAAGAAAATAAGAGGACAAGATTCCAAGAATAAAAGTGGCGTCTAGAGACATCATTTAAGCACTTAAGCACAAGGCATTGTGATAAAAAAATCACAATGCATAATGAGCATGAGAGAACATTTCAAAGCGATATGTTAGACAACCCATAAAGTCTCCTATATATAGTTTCCATATATAACCAACTTCCTGAAAGTATGGAATATCTGGTCCACAAGTAGGGGTCTTTGGTCCAAACAGTTTCTGTAGAATCTGCAACGTCCCAAAGTCTAGTCAGTTTTTTAGCCGCATTGACCACAGTCATGCTGAACATTTAGTCCTTTTCCCAACCAACTGTTCAGTCGCTCTGAAGACTCTAGTTAACTGCTCCATTGCTCTCTTATCATCCATCCGTCGACTATATCAAGAATATCCAGAGGTGTGATGAATAATCACTGGACTGTAGGTTCCAACACCACCCCCCCCATCAACACAACGCTTTGGAGACTTAGAAAATGAAATTAATTTTTTTAAACCCCCCCCCCCCCCCATATTTGTATCTTCCTAAATCAAAAGAATACCTCAAAGTTTAACAAACTTAGCTTCTAGTAAAGGCTTTGTAAATATATCAATGATCATGATCATATGTCGTGCAATAAAGAAGAGAGACAATGTTCTCCTGCACCAACTTTCTCAAATAATGGACATGAAGTTCAACATGCTTTATCTTGCTATGAGAAACGAGATTATCAGTGACTTGAATAGATCCCTGATTATCACAGTAAATAACAATAGAGGTATGAATAGGAAATCCAAGCTCACCGAGAAGCCATCAGATCCTAACTTCCTTTGTTCCTACATTGACAACACCACAATACTCAGCTTATGTAGTTGAAAGAGACTCTACCATTTATTTCTTACACTACCAAACCAGAGGTCTAGAGCTTATATGGAACACAAAGACAAAAGTATATTTTTGGTCCTCAATGTCACCTCCCTAGTTAGAATAAGTGTAGCCAACGAGTGGTTTTGTACTGCGATAATACTTAATACCATATTGAACAATTCCCTTTGCGGTTTCTAGTGAATTTCGTGACGATCCTACATGAATCTGGAAACCACACTAACAACAAAGGAGATGTATGTTCGATTGTGCATCAAATAATAAGGCTACTGACCATCCGTCGATAAAGAGTGGCATCAACTCGTGGAGAGTCGCAATATTTCGACAAATTCACTCTCGACTGCTAAGGTATAGCACATGAATTGTAGTCATCCATATTGAATTGTTTCAAAATATCTAAGGCATATCTAGGTTGAGAAATAAAGATACCATCATCCATTTGTAAAACTTGAATGCCAAGAAAGAAATGCAAAAGACCAAGGTTAGTTATTTCAAAGGTATCAACAAGTTGCTTCTTCAAACCAAAAATAAGATTGACATTATTTCTAGTTATGACTAAATCATCAACATAAAATACCACAATTAGAGTATCACCATGAACATGTAATACATAGATGTTGTGATTAGATTCACAACATTTAAAACCAAGATTGAAAAAGAACCAATAAATATTCTTATACCAAGCACGCGGTCCTTGTTTCAAACCGTACAATGACTTCTGGAGTCGACAGACAAGACCAAAGTTAGTCACAATACCAGGATTTTGGTCCATATAAATTTCTTCAGTGATATCTCCATGAAGAAATGAAATTTTCATGTCCATCTCGTGAAGCTACCAACTAGAAAAATCCACAAGAGAAAGGATCAGTCGGGCAGAATTCATCTTCGTTACAAGAGCAAAGGTTTCAATAGATTCAATGCCTTCTTGTTGACAAAAATCTTTGGAAACCAAACAAGCCTTATGGTGTTCAACAACACCATCATAGGTAAACTTGGTCTTATAGGCCCATCAACACTTCACAAAATTATTTCCTTACGGTCAAGGAACAAGTTCCATGTCTGATTCTTCTCTAGGGAATCAATTTCAATAGTCATGGAATTTTCCCATTCTAGAACACCCTGAGCATCAACATATGTATCATTATCATAGGTGTCAAGTACACGTGCCATCAAAAAAATGTTACCACATTATTTCTGACTACGAGTCTACCAACCAATACTCAGATTGTTAAAATCCAATCCAGCAACTTCAATTGTCTTAATAGCCCACTAAGTTAAACAAGTCATCGATGATCACCAGTCGAGGAAGTCAAATTGATGACTTCAATAGTCAAGGTAGACCGATCACCAGTCAATTTAGGAGAATTCATCGGTTTGGTCGATACTCTAGAAACAGATACAGTTGATCCCGACCCTTCAAGAATATCAAAAGGATCATTGTTTAAAGGAACAAAAGAGGAATTCAATAGCTTATCACCTAAAGTGGTTTCATAAAAAAACACACTTCAACTCAATAGTATTTGTTGTTTTAAAGGATCAAATAGTCTATATAATTTCGACTCGTTAGAGGAGCCCATCATGATGCAAGCATGACTCTTTGCATCTAATTTCTTCCTACATTCATCCTTGATATGCTCCCAAGAAACACATCCAAAGGTTCTCATATGACTCAAAGGGGATTTTTGACCATTCTATTTCTTGACAGGAGTCATGCCAATGACTTCTCTGGTTGACACAAGATTCAATAGATATTTTGAGCACTAGACGACTTTTTCCCAAATTCTCATCAGAATGTCCTCGGTCTGTATTAAGCATATGGACATGTCTACCAAGGTCCGATTCTTCCTCACTACGATTCCATTTCAAAAATGAGTGTGAGGGACATATCTATGCTAATAAATGTCATCCTACAAGAGATATCCTTCAAACTGTGGGATCACATATTCACCACTATTATCTGATCACAAACATTTAAGGAATCAACCACACTACCTTTTAGCCAATGCTCTAAATTTCTTGAACTTTTCAAAGACTTGACTCTTATTCTTAAAGAAATAAACCCACTTAAATTGAGAGAAATCATCAATAAATGTCAGAATATACTTCTCACCTACAAGTGATGGTTTGTTCATGCAACATAGATCGTTGTGGACAATCTCCATTCGTTCTTGTGCACGCCATGCTTTTCCTGAACCAAAGGATTCCTAATGAAGCTTCCCAAGCATAGATCCTTTACAAACTCCATCAAGTGGAACAATATGTGGGAGACCAAAAACTATATTTTGAGTTATAATCATATTTATACTTCTAAAGTTTAGATGACCAAGCCATTCATGCCGAATTTGAGTTTTATCATCGGCATGAGCGACAAGTGCAGTCGTTCCAGTCACCGAGAATCACAAAAAATATAAATTACCCTTAGGATCCAAAATACTAGAATAAATAACTTTCTCATTAATCCTTAGATCCTTCACTATAAATAGATCCGACTAGAACTCAACAATCATCTTAGTTTTTATCAGTTGAGAAACCGACAACAAATTTGCACTTAGACTCGTTACATGATAGATATTGGATATACGACCATGTTTACATTCAACATCTCCATTTCTACGGACAACATAGTCATCAACAACGTAAATATTCTCTTCAGCAGCACCACTTAAGGAAGAGAAATAGAAGCATCCTTAGCCATGTGTTGAGTACATCCACAGTCCATTATCCATTCAGTATGATAGGTGTGATCATGTAATTCTTGGGAATTGATGATAGAGAAGGTATAATTTTCAGGAGGTCGGTTGGATGACTACCAATAGAGGCACAATCCTCCAGGTGTTTTTCCTTTCCTTCTAAGTCCTTCACTTTCTTCCAACATTTCTTCTCGACATGTCCCACCTTTGAACAATACTGGCAGTCCTTCTTCTTCTTACTTTTCTTCATCGACGACAATGATTCTTCGGTATTCCCTTTTGTAGGTTGATTGATACATTCTGGTCATTGATCTTTCCAAACACATTCTTTAGGGTTTGGCTTGACCTTGCTTTTCAACAAGTGAGCCTGTTTTTTTTTACCAATCTTCCCTTATTCAAGCAATTTTTTTTGGTCCTTGATCAGTAAATCACAGAAAATATAGAAGGTAAAATCCTTACGATCTTACTTACGTGACATCCAACTAGCCCGAATGGAAGATATATGACATCATATGGTGTCTTCAAATTCATTAGAACGAATTCGATAAGTTGGTTGTCCTTATTTAGAAAATACTTTCCACATTCACCTAATTTTAGTTGTATCTCCTTGATACAATCCATATAGTCCGCAATCCAATAAAAGGAAATAGGTTCCAATGAGATCAACTATTTCTCTATTTTCATTACTTCTCCTTCATTTATCTTGTTGAACATAGTTTTCAATTTGGTCCAAATGACGTGAGGACAATCGATCCCACTTGTATGGAAACAAATCTCCCTTGAAATGTAGTTCATGATAACACCCAAAACTTCATCTTTCTTAACACTGATAGAAAACTTGGCATCGACATCTATCAAATGAACAATGTAAGTCTTCGTAAACAACCACAATTCTTTTCTCTTCAACAAGGTCTCCATATATGTTTCCCAAATAGCATAATTATGTCCACTGAGAATAACAGAACTATATTGGATTCCATCCTCCTAGTCTAACATATCTTATCAAAGTACAGGTAGAGGTATAAGTCGACAAATACTTTCCTTAGTGTCGATCAATCCTAGATCCAACTAAGCATGATTTGCAAACAACAAGTCTAGGTCAAAAAACGTCACTCTGGTACCATTTTCGAAACCTAGGGCATTGTGATCAGAACATCACAATGTTTAATGAGCATGATAAAACATCTCATAGTGATATGTTAGACAACCCATAGGGTCACCTATTTATAATTTCCATATCTAACCAACTTCCTGAGAGTAAGGAAGATCTGGTCCACAAGTAGGGGTCTTTGGTCAAGATGATTTTCATAGAATATACAACATCCCAAATTTTATTTGATTGTTGTACTCGCACTCATCACGGTCATTTCGACCATTCAGCTGTTTTCCAACTGATTGTTCAATCGCTCTATTGACTCCAGTTGACTGCTCCACTAGTCTCTTTCCATCCATAGACTGACTGTCTCCATCATATCCAAAGGTGTGATGAACCATCGAGACTATAGGTTCCAACAAGGCCTATATGATTAGATAAAGAACAAGCCAAAGTATATGTGATAATGTTTAGTGTTGTTCAATTGCGAGTAACATGTATAAAATTCTTTGACCATGGGTTCCAAATGCCTTCAAGAAGATGACATGAGAAACTATGCGTTATTTTATGGCATGACGATTAGATTCCTTCTAGCGGTTGATATTTTCATAAACCGAATCAATAGTCATTTTCGAATATAGGGATGTATCTTTAATAAAGTGACCTGGTCAATTGAGTATCCAACTAACAACTGATGGACAAACATCATTGATCATAAACTCTATGATAATCCATTATTCTTATAACTTTAGCAATCATATCTCTCTATGTTTTTATTTTGGTAATATACCTTATAACAAAAAACATAGTGGCAGGCGACTCGACTCGACTCAAATTTTCCTTTACAAACTGCAACATTTAATTACTCAACAAATAAATAATGATATTCTAATATTTCTCAACTAATTGCAACCTTATCACTCATTAATTTATAGAACAGAGAAACAATGGATCATCCAACTTACAATTTATTTAAGCAAGCATTTCCAGCATCCTTATACACAACAAGATTATTATTTTAATCCATTGGCATATGAACAATCTTTAATCTTTTTTTTGTAGGGTTCTTTTCATCTCACAATTTATTTCAAGTTCAAACCGCTCCCATCCACTATTATTGTCACCCATGCCGAATGGAGGAGGAAACGATGCCAAGTTGTTTAAAGCCTCAACTTCAATCAACATTCAAGGAGATATTAACACATGGACACAAAGAACCATCAAGATGAACATATTGTGAAGGTTAACCAACCGATTATGTGCATTCTTGAATGGGTTATTTATACAAAGATTGGAGCTGTTACACCTGTTCCAACTAATCTCATATTAGATTTTGCTTATACTTTATCTAATACATTAATGTAATGGAATTTAAAAAGCCTAAAAAGCACCCTCAACAACAATAGTTTGAGTGGATAATTATTATCAATATAATTGAATGTTGATGCAAATTGTATGTTTTGAAATGAATGCCCATGAAAATCAAACATTTTGTTTAATGTATTGGACATAATTTTTTAATTGAATAACCATAAGTTATCAATAGATGTAACAATTACATATTGACATTGTGATTACTGCGGACCTTTATTCTATCCCATTTTGTATAACAAAGGGTCTTTTGTTCATATATAATAAAATGGGTTTCATGTTCTATTGCATTGTCAAATGTTATATTGTTGATTAAATATATGGATGATTATATATTACAATGAACATATGTGTAATTTGATTCGAGAATAACACATTAACATAATCATTATAATGAAACACAATAATTTAAATTCAAATATCAATATTATTACAAAAATCATTTAATTTTCTGATGGTTTTTTCTTAACAATGTTTTTCAATGTGTGAATCGATATGCACCATTGCTTTTTAAGGTGTTAAATGCACTAGTGCTTGTCTTTAAACTATAATTTCACTTACAATTGATGCTCAAATTATATATATATAGCATTGATGTTGTTTATCTATTACAAATGCATCAATAGCAAGAAATATCATTCAAATTATTTGATATTCTAGTACGCATAATAACATAGTAACTAATGCATATTTGTGAGCCATTGGCATTGGTGCACATTTGATCACCATCGACACCAATACATCATTTATATTTCTAACTCTAGAACTACTAATCATATTTAAATTATATGCACTCAGGTTGTGATACGTACAAATTTCACCAATCTATTACAAATACAAAACAAATCAGGAAGTTATATAAATGGAAAGAACCGATGCATCACATTTTAATTGTATGTGTCATTTCTATTATACAATCAAATGCATCATTTCCTTAAATAGATGCAAAAAAATTGGTTCTATGAAGTATAACTATGTGATAAGGGTTATATAAATGAAATGCATTGGTGCATCCCACTTAAATAGTACGCACAAGTGTGTTCAATTACTAATCCCCCACAAGGGAATAATACCACTCAACGTAGAATCTATAATCCTTCAAAGATAACAATGTTGCCAGAAATCCCCTACCCCCAACAAGATGGAGTAGTCACTAACAATAGGAGAACCTAGCATTCTTTTGGCCTTATTTCTTCACATTTAGTTGATTTATTAGTCAATAACATCTACATGAAGTCAATATGCATTCTCCTTCAAATTCACAACCAAACATATAGCATGATTGAGCCTACTTTAGTTGAATGCGATGACACTCAACGCTCGACTAACAATACCTTGCAAATCCTCCAACCTAATGTTGACAAGGAACCTTTACATTGTACTTCACATAATCCACATGCGAGAGCTACCTAAAACTATGGTATGATAGATGGCATGGACTAGTCACCCACCTCCATGTCATAAATAGAGGTTTTTCAAACCTATTGTCCCACCCAATTGAAGTACTTACTTATATTAGACTTGATGACCTTTAACTTAAACAAATTTCAGTGAGGGACCCCTCCCATGAGTTGGAGGTCAAAATCAAAAACCTTATAAGATATCATTGTTTTGCTGAAAAAGGTGTGTCTACATGTGTCATATCCACTATGGTATGGGGGAATTTGGGCTCTCTTGGTCTCATCCCATTCATTAGGGCCTATGATCACATCCCTTCCCATCCAAAATAACTCTTACAAAATTTCCCTATTAAGTTGGCAAGAGCGAGAGTCCTAATTGACATACAAGTTATAAACACTCTTCTTGATTCCAACATTCTCTTTTCCTACAACTATATGTACACCATGAAGGTGATCACATCCTCATTCTTCCACATCATGAAGTTTCCTCATGAAGGGAATACCATTATCTTGAATCAACTTACATATTACAATCCTAGGACACCTACCAATCTCAATACCATGTTTCCCACCAATATGGTTGACCAACATATCCATATTACATTGATATGGGCCTCACTATATTCAAATACTCCACACTAGTTGGGGCCTATCACGACACATCGCACCAAATATATCCAATAGGTTCTTATACTATGTGTAGTAGCATGTCATTATATGAACTCCTATCATCACTATCAAAAGTGTCCAGTGTGCCACTCATCCCATCATGACCATCAGGTGAGGGGGGATCCTCTCATGGAAGACCTACATCCAAAAAATACAATCACTAAGATTCCCTTTCTCTTTTCCCCACTTAATGTCCTCGAGACTCCTATGGTGACCACTTTGGTCCTTCTTGGGTTGACCCTAAGCACACTTATTTGGTATCTTTCCTCCCCCTACCCTAATATTTCCATGACAACTCTAGCAAAAATACCCTACTTCCCATCACATACGATTCTAGAGACACCTTCGAAACCTATGGCATTAACGAATATATGTTCTTGAAAGGTGATACACTACATTGTTTATTTTCCTTCCATAAAAATGAATCACTCATCAATCCCCCCAAAATATGTTGTTTGAATTTTGTTTAATCAAATTGAATTAATAGATTAATGCTTTGATTTGTTTTATATATACTTGCAGGTTGAAGTAATTGCTTGTTTGTTTGTCCCCTTTACTACACTTGTCTAGTGTCATCTTTACAATCATTTAAGAGTGAGATACACCATTACACCAAAATCTCCACACCAACATTGTCAATGTGTCACAAATTATTTAACCAAGTAACATAATGACCCAATAATATTAAAGAAAAGTTAATTGTAACACTTACCCAAAAAAAGGAAATAATGAAGAGAGAAACCCAAACAAATAACAAACTCGGGACACAAAGGGATTCACTCAAATGTACATCTATTATTCCTAGTATAAAGAATAACAAGTTGAAAGTGATGTGAATAATCATCATGGATAAATCTAAAAGGATAGCTGTATAGAGATTAATTTTGTGAAGTAATGAAACATGAATGAGGATTTGCATTTAAGATTATGCATTTTTATACATTGCAAGTGACATGTCTCCATTATTGAGGTAATTAGAAAGTTAGCTTAAAACATGTTAATTGACATAACCAAATCTCTAACTTTTTTTAGAAATTAGTTGATTGTGTGTAAATTAAATTTCTGTAATTTAATCACTTCAATTAGTATAGATTAAGTGAAATTTGAACTCTATATGGGTAAAGCCTACGAAGTTCATAAATTGTATATCATTCACATTGCTAGGAAATTTGAAATTGATAGTTTGATGTTGATGTGAGATTTAAGATGCCATGTTATAAATTAGTCATGGATCACAAAAGTGTGGCTTAATGCAATCATTGTGAACATAAAGTGGTTGGTCACAAACAAGGGACCTTGAACATGACAAGACTTGAAGAGTACACACTTTTTGTTGTAGAAAATGCTATATTTAAGGACCTATTATGCATCAAAAGTGTGCTAAGCCAAATGTTAACCATATAAATTATAAGTTACTAAGTGATAATCTATTCACCATAAAGATGATAGAATATGCTTTCCCCATTGTACATGGAAAGTTATGTAAATATGATTATTAATATTTAAAAGTTATTAAAAAAGTTCTTTAAAAAAATATTTAACAAAAAGTCATTTTTAAAAATATAAATATATTTTTAAGAAGCTAAATAAAAATAACTTATATATATTAACCGTTTTTGCCCTTTGATTGTTATGTTGTTGTCCTCTTGGATATTGAAGAGGATAAAGAACTAAATTTAGTTAAAGCAAGCTAGCTAGCTAACTAACTATAAAACTGTTTTTTCCAATTAGTTGTCATGTTGGATGTTGAACAATCCTGAAAACTTGATTTAGACAACACTAATATCCGTCTTAGAGGTTGACAAGCCTCCAAAATTTTAGCTAGGAGACGTCAGTATGGGTACCTACATGCAAGGATCATGACCGTTATTTGTTATTGATTATTTGATTCAATTAAATTGTTAGCTTTTTTATTCAGTTTTTTTTATGATATTAGTAAATTATATGTATTAGCATAATTATAAATAAATGAATATTGATAGATGTAGCTAGCTACTTACTTTTATAGAGATGGATGACTATTAAACAAATACTAAACCTTAAACAAATTATCACATCTTTATAAATATCCATTTAAAGTATAACATAAATATTAAACTAAAAAAAACCTAAAACAAATATTTTTTGTAAAGATTCATTACTGTGAAACAAATACTAAACATTAAACTATAGTTATAGTGATAGGCATTTAGATATTATACCTTGTCGTCATACCTTAAATGCATCTTGATTAAGATTTAAATAAGCTTTAGTTAAAAAGTGGTTAAAGAAACTTGTAACAATTTGTTTTTGTTTTTTCATATAATTTTTTTGTTTATTAAATAGTATTTGTTTTGTGCTTATATTATATCTAGCAATCTTGTATGAATAATGGATATAAAATTATATATTTTAGCTTTTGTTTAAGAGCCAACTATCTTCACAAAACTAAGTGGTTGGTTGTGCTTATCCGCATTCACCAACCACTTTTAAGATGCATTTAAGCATACCTAGCACACACACATAGTTTGTGGTTGGATCACGGCTATAAGGATCATGTTATCCAATTATCAACTATTAATATCTTTTATATTTTTTTAAAAATCTTATTTTTTATATTCTTTTTTTTAATAATTGTTTATTTCTAATCAATCTCAACATTACACTTGTGTCATCCTTCTTCGTAGATGAAAAAGCATAGACACCCCAAATCTCAAATAAAAACATACGATGACCATGAAATGAATCTCCACTTTACACTTGAGTTAATCTTGTTGATCCCTTCAAAAAATTCAAAATATGAAATAATTTATCTAAATACATATGACTATTATATACATTATTGTGTTTAAATAATGACAATAAAATATTAATCTTTTTTATCTTTACTTTAGAAATTGCAAAACTTATATCTATTTTATTAATTATATTAAATTTCAAATAAAACATTGTATACAAACTAATAAATTTATTAAGTAGATTAAAAAGAACATTTTTATCCCAAAAAAAAATTAAGACTTTATTTAAGCAACATTGATCGACACTGGATCATCTTTGGCTTTATTGAATGAGTGACGAATGTTTACTTGCAAAGACTATGATATCATTTTTAATGTTAAGATAAATTTTAAATTTTTTTACTATTTTAAATTAAAGAATAAATTATTATTTTTTAAAAAGTTATAATTATATTTTTAATAACAATATCATTATGTATAAATAAAATTTAAATCTTAAACCATTAACTTAATTTCTTATTTTAAAAAATAAACTATAAAAAATCATAAACAACTATCTCCTTATATAAAAAAAATAAATCTTAACCAATCATATATTTTATTTAATAAAAATAAACAACTTTTAAATTCCTTAACACAATGAATGAGTTTGTACATAGAGAAATTTATCTACAGATCTGCAATAAGGGCACAGGCTGCTAAGACGACGCTCAACGAAAACAGCAGGCCCATTCGATCAGATTATCGATTACTTTCTTCAACCTGTACTGCTTCTGCTTCTGTAAATGAGTAGAGTATCCTTCGTCTCCCAACCCTTCAACTTCGCCGGCCTTTCTCTTCTTGTCGTTGGCGGCCATTAATCTAATTCTCTGCATCTTCTTCTTGGGATCCACTCGCCCTGTCACAGTTACCTTCTTCTGCCTCACATCCACAACATAGTCCTGCAAATCTGAACATCATGTTACAAACACATTTAGAAAATGAAAAATCAATATGAACATGAATTCGTAAACAAATTCCAGAAAGACTGTATATCAATTAACCTAATTACCACTTGAATTAAATTACCCTATCAATTAACCTAATTACCACTTGAATTAAATTTTAAGAAACTGAGTATCTGTAAAAAGATTGAGATAATCATCAAAGCGCGCTAAATAGTATCTTCATTAGTCGTTTCAAGATGAGTGTGATGAACAATTAACATACCGTCCACTTTGGAGAGCACTTTGGAGACTCTGTCGCGGCAATCTTGGCAGCGCATATTAGCATTCAGAACAATCATCTGAACCTGCAATATTGTAATTAATATGATATAACTTTATAGCGCCCCTGTACTAGACAATCCAGTTCTTATATGCTATCAAAACTAGACAAAAATCAACTGGCAATGAAGAATAAGAAAGATATGAATGGAGGAAACGACTTACTCCTGGCATTGTTAAAGCCTCGGCAGAGCTCAACAGCTGAATCGCTGGAGCCATTTGGGTACTTTGATTGGGGGACTTGAGGCAGATCCTGAGCTGTTACTGTTTCTGGCTTTGAAGCAGATCTATCAACTGCGCCTTTGAAATCTTTATAACTGTAATCCCACTTCTATATTAGATTGACGATATGATCTGTGCTGTTCTGTTGTTGACGGGCGCGTTGGAACTTGGGGTTGATCAGAGGAAAGTAGGGACGGTGGTTCTGAAATATTCCTGACACCACTATGTATTACGAATTTCTCAGATGAGATGTCCAAATTCTGCACGCGGCTTTGCCACTGCGTCGGCGCGGTTTGCTAGTGAATGAGTAGTTATGTTATGTAGATTATGAATATTTGCACGCCTTCCTTGCATTTGGATTTCTCTCAGACGCGCCAGCTGCTTGCTTTCTGTATGCTGATTCAAAATATTAAATGTGACGGTGTGGGTATTGATGTTCTTTGGCGCTTCGAGACAGCCGAGTGAGACTGTTGTGGTTGGAACTTGGGCAATGGACGATCCTTGCGAGGTGGGTCGAGTATATACATGATGATATCCATTGCCATGCGCTTCGAAATTAAGCAAATAATTTCAATTTTAGGGGGTTCATTTTCATTTGGAATATGAGGACGGAGTCTCGTTTAATAACCAACAACTTTTTTATTTTAATTTTATTTGATTATAATTAATTTAATTTAATTTGAATCTTCCAAATTGAAAGATATATGAGCTTTGTGGATGGGTTTGATATATATATCTTATATATAGTAATATATCATTTAATATATTTTTTAAAACCAGTATAAATTTATTTTAAACCCGGAACTATCAAGTACTAAGAGGAATCCAATTTTTTGAGGTATACAATTTTTCACCACTTGGATCCTTCTAGATATTTGATAGATCAAGATTTAAAATGGAACTAAGTTATTTGATAGATCAAGATTTAAAATGGAACTAAGTTAGTATAGTTTTTTTTATTTAAGTCCATATTTAATTTATATTTTTCATTTTTCATTTTTTAATATTTTGTATTTATGTGTTCTAGTATAATGTGACTAACGTGACAATAAGATCTCCCCCATATAGGTGCAACTAGCATAGATCCATTTTAAACCTTGATCTATCAAGCATTGAGAGAGATCCAATTTCTTGAGGTGTACATTTTTTTATATCATTTGGATCCCTCTAAGTGCTTGATAGATACATGTTTAAAACGGATATGGTTTTGATTTATTTATATGTAAATTTGTTATAAGATTACTTAATATGATATTGTTTTTGTAAATTTGTTACAAGATTGTTTAATTTAATATTTTTTTGAATTGAACAATATGGGTGTGAAAAGTAATAAGACTAGGTGTACCATTCACCTTGAATATCTCATTCCATCCAAAAAGTTTAGACATTACTCAACATTGATGTGACTTTGCTAATTGTACTATCAACAAGTGCTTGTATCACCCAAACTATGCCTCACCAGCATGTCATGAATAAATCCAAGCTAGGAAATTTATACTTAATGTGGAATGTTAGTGTGATTGCTTCACCATAGGTAATGTTGCACTATCATCACCCAACCATAGCCAATCTTGTTGCACCTCCCTTAAGCCAAGCACAATTGAACAGCTGACCACCCAACATAGGATGTTTCTACCATCCTTCTAGTCCAATACTTAATAGTTCTTGAAGGTCATGTTTCCTAGTTGTAAGGTGTTCACATACGTTTGATCCACACCTTTACACAATTTTCCCAACATGGTCAACATGCCATCCACAACATTGCTAGATCGTGTCATCCCCCATGGAATCCTACACCACGAAACCTTATTAGTCATCCCACCCTCCACAAAAAGACATCATTGGTCCTCCTAGACTATGTTCTAGTACATTGTATTAAACTTCCAAGTATTACCCATGAGTTTTTCACCAGGGATACCAATTGGTCCTTCACATTTAACCAAGTGTACTACATCATCTATCACAGACATCATCTATCTAAATGTATCTAAGTAGCATAATACAACATCCAAACTTGTATTATGCTTATTATCTATGCATCTAAAATATCATAAGTATATACTTGTTTACACCTACCAATGTGCACCACAGTCACATGTTACAATGTCATAATACATTCCCCCCTATTTGCATACTTTCCTAATATAGTAATAGCTATGGCTCACATGTTACAATGTCATAATACATTCCCCCTATTTGCATACTTTCCTAACACTTAAGAGCTATGGCTCATTCATGCAGTGAAAATTTTATTAACATATATTTGTCTATACATATCTATGCACGTTACAATTATGTCCTTCTAGTCTTGTAAATGCATCTAATTTCGAAATGCATGGTTTTCTTATTGCTTAAGAGTTATAGTATATGCATATCGTTTTTTAAATTTAATGAGTAGTATAGAGTGATTACTTGTCATTAATTGTTCTACAATGCATATTACTATACTCAACTTACAAATATTGATGTTGAATGAGGGTGATTGGTTCGGCTAGAGACCAACTTGAATTACAATTGTAGAGGCAATCGCTTTCTAGTCAACCTTGGATTGAAAATAATTTATGGATTGAAGTCACCTATTGGTTTGAAGTCAACTATGGATTAAATTCAACCTTGGATTGAAATCAACCTTAGATCGAAGTCAACCTTGGATTGAAGTGAACCATGGATCGAAGTGATCCTTACTTAAACTTCACCTATGAATTGAAGTCAATGTTGGATTGAATTCAACCTTGGTTAAAAGTCACCTGTGAATTTAAGTCAAATATGGATTTAAGTCAACCTTGGATTGAATTCAAACTTAGATAGAAGTAAACTATGGGTTGAAGTTAACCACGAATTGAAGTCAACATTAATTAAAATCCAACCTTGCATAAAGGTCAACATTGCTTAACCTTAGCTTGAAGTTAACTATGGATTGTAATAAGGGCTGGTGAAAGCTAATGTTGATCACTTATGACGCGTTCGTTGTAATGGACTTCTGGAAAAACAGAAATCTGAACGTCAAAAAGCAATATTAGAGGTACCTACACAACTTTTTGGAATATGGTGTAAGAATATGAAACGTGGACAATCGGATTACCTTCTGGAATATATAAATTTTATTTATAGAAACTAAGAATAAATCCCAAAAAACGAGGTTCTTCTAAGGTTGGTATGTTATATCTTTCCCCAAAAATAATGAATATGTTTGTGTTGGTCCACTCGTTTGGTATGCAAATGGTGGAATTTTGTGAAAACAATTATATAGAGTTGTAGATAACAGGTCTGTCTAGTACAACATTATTTTTCCATATTTATTTATGTTATATTTTTTTATTTTTCAAATTAAGGAAGTCAGTGACGCCCTAAAATGACAAGGTCGAGCGTTGGTCCACCACATTTTGGTCTTAACGTAGTCAATGAATGATATTTTTTTTTAGGATGTAGGTCTTTGTGTCTTCTTATGCGGGTTCTTTTCCGTTTTCTAAATAGGTGTGCCAATCAAAAGTTATAGCCAAAGAAAACAGCCTACCTTTTGTGTTAGATTGACGTTAGTCCATTTAAAATTAAATAAAAAATAGAAAAAGATAATAGATTTAAATAAAAATTACATTTTCAAAATCTACAGACAGGATTACACAAGTGTGTGAATTTTCAGTAATAGTGGACAAACGTGGCATATGGAAAATCATGCACGAAATAGGAGAAGTGGTACAAAACAAGTTTTTATGTCATAAGATAGTCCAAACCACTTGGTTGGGCAACCTGAACCTAAAACCAAAGCAGCCAAGTCATCCACCACGTTGGTTGGAAAAAAGGTGCGTCCAAAATTCTAAATTTAAATCACTTGCGCGCATAGTTTAAAACATAACGCGCACGCACTAAAAGCGTGATCGTGTTACTTTGTCCACAAGCGCTAAAAGTACGATCGCTCTACTTTGTGCGCACGTGTTAAGGACGCGTGTGCGCATTTGTTAAGTAAACACTTTGTTTTTATTTTATTTTCAATCATTTGCAATGGAATTATGATGATGAACAATAATGATGATGAAGAGGAGGAGGATGACAATGATGATCAAATGAGGATGATGACTATGATGATGATGAGGAGGATGATGACAATGATGATGATGAGGATGATGACTATGATGATGAGGAGGAGGATGATGACAATGATGATGACTATGATGATGATGATGAACAATTATGGTGATGATGATGATGATGAGGATGAGGATCACGATGACTATGAGTATGATGACGATGATTATGATGACGATTATTATGATGATGATAATGATGATTACGATGAGGAGGATGATGATGTTGATGACGACGATGATGATGAAGAGGAGGATGATAATGACTATGATGATGAACAATGATGGTGATGATGAGGATGAGGATGATGATCACGATGACTATTACTATGATGACAATGATTATGATGATGATGATTGCGATGATGAGGATGATGATGTTGATGATGATGAGGATGAGGATGATGATGACTATGAAGATGACTATGATGATGAATAATGATGGTAATGATGAGGATGATGACGATGTTGACAATGATCAAGAACAATGATGATGATGATGATGATGACAAGGATGATTTCAATGACGATGATGAGGATGATGACTATGATGATGTTGATGAGGATGAGGATGATGATGACAATGATGATGATGATGAACAATGATGGTGATGATGATGAGGACGAGGACGAGGACGAGGATGATGATGACGACGACGACGATGAGGAACAATGATGATGATGATAGGTTTAGTTGAAACTTTGCTTTGATTTTATTTTCAAGTATTTGTAATGGAATGATGACGATAAACAATGATAATGATGAGGAGGAGGAGGATGACTATGATGATGATGAGAATGATGACTATGCTGAGGATGATGAGGATGATGATGATGATGATGAACAATGACGATGATGATGATGACGATGATGAGGATGAGGATGATGAGGATGATGATGATGATGATGATGACGATGAGGATGATGAACAATGTTGGTGATGATGACGATGAGGACGATGACAATGATGATGATGAGGATGATGACTATGATGATGATGAGGATGAGGATGAGGATGAAGATGATGATGACCGTGAAAATGATGATGAACAATGATGGTGGTGATGATGATGATGATGATGAGGATGAGGATGATGATGATGAGGAACAATGATGACGATTATTATAGGTTTAGTTGAAATTTGCTTTGATTTTATTTTCAAGCATTTGCAATGGAATGATGATGATGATGATGACAATGATGACAATGATGATAATGAGGATGATGACTATGATGATGAGGAGGAGGAGGAGGAGGAGGATGATGGTGATGATGAGGAGGAGGAGAAGGATGATGGTGATGATGGTGATGATGATGATGATGATGAGGATGATGATGATGTTAATGATGATGATGATGAACAATTTTGGTGATGATGAGGATGAGGATGATGACAATGATGATGTTGAGGATGATGATGATGATGATGATGACGATGACAATGATGATGAACAATGATGGTGATGATGATGATGATGATGATGAGGACGATGATGATGAGGAAAAATTATGACGATGATGATAGGTTTAGTTGAAACTTTTCTTTGATTTTATTTTCAAGCATTTGCAATGGAATGATGAGGATGAACAATTATGATGATGAGGAGGAGGAGGATGACAATGATGATGATGAGGATGATGACTATGATGATGATGAGGATGATGAGGATGATGACAATGATGATGGTGATGAAAAATGATGGTTATGATGAGGATGAGGATGAGGATGATGAGGATGAGGATGAGGATGAGGATGATGAGGATGATGTTGATGATGATGATGATGATGATGATGATGATGAACAATGTTGGTGATGATGATGATGAGGAT
>LPNX010396905.1:0-24336 GCA_001517045.1 Pseudotsuga menziesii | reverse complement strand
AATGATGAGGAGGAGGAGGAGGAGGATGACAATGATGATGATGAGGATGATGACTATGATGATGATGATGAGGATGATGATGATGATGATGATGATGATGATGAACAATGATGGTGATGATGAGGAGGAGGAGGAGGATGATGATGAGGATGATGAGGATGATGACTATGATGATGAGGAGGAGGAGGAGGAGGAGGAGGATGATGATGATGATGCCGATGACAGTGATGATGAACAATGATGGTGATGATGAGGATGATGATGATGAGGATGATGATGATGATGATAGGTTTATAATATATTGTAGTGGTGGTGATGATGATAGGGTTTAGACTATATTGTAAAAATAATCGAAATAATCATGAATACGAAGTCGTTCTTGAAGAACATGAGTATTAAGTGAAATAAACGTTATTGAGTAAATGCTCTAAATGTTAAGCAGGGACATGCGTTCGTTTGATTTTGTGTGTGGGTCAATGCACGCATGCGGTCTTATGCATGCGTGCGCATGCTTAAAGGCGCGTGCACGCACTTGTTAGTAGGTAAAAAAACAGAGATCTGGATTCCTGGGATTGCTACCAATTTTCACGGGTTTTCTTTTGTTGTCCGCATGTTTTGTGCTCCTGAACTGTGTAATTTGGCTCACAATCCATCACCACTCTTTGATATATTGGATAGAAGCTCACTCTTGGAATCTATCAAACATATTCAGTGGTCTTGGAAGTTAGTGGAAATATTCACACTACAAGTTTTCATTGCAAGAAGAGATCATTTTGAATAGGTATGGTGAATTGTAAATAATTGTTTTAATTCACAAGCTTTCAGATCATTTCATTGATTTATGTTTTATGATATGCCTACAAAAATATCTCTCTCATAGACAACATTTAATTTCACAAGAATAAATCCCAACTTCACATCTAAACAAGTCTCATATTCTCCATAAAAGATGAAGTATGCAATGTTAACTAATTTACATTTGCACATGAATATATTTTGATTTCACACAATGATGGTATAGATGGAGTTATCTCTTGAGACTCTTCAATTTAAAAAAAAAACCTTTGAAGTAATCATGGGAGAGGGTCCATATTGAATAGTTCACCAAGTTTTCCATATTCTCTATACAAGATGAAGTATGCAATGTAGACCAATAATCATTTGCACATGATTATATTTTTATTTCCCACTAGGATGGCATAAATGAGGTTCTCTATTGAGACTCTTCAATTTGTATAAAAACCTTAGAAGCAATCATGGGAGAGGGTCCATATTGAACAGTTCACAAACTTGTCCATGCTCTCCTCTTCACGATAGATTTATCATAACATGCCTTTGAGCTTGATAGGGATGCCTCTACCTCAATGATTTCTACTTTTTTCGAGGGATTTGCAACCTCCTCATTTCACTCATCTTCTTTTGACTTCCAATACTTTTTGAAGTCAAAAGAAGTCAGAATCCTATAGCTGTAATACATGTAAACTTGACTATCTTTACTTGACTCAAAAAGAGTATAGAAATGAGAATTTGGTTCGAACATAATTAGAAACCTTTAATCAACATTTATGTATCAATGCCAATAATTAGCATACTAACATATCTGTAATTTAGTTAATTATGTTGGAACGCGTCATGTATCTTGTATAATGGAACTAATACCTTATTCGTTGCTTCTTATGTAGGGGTAGACCTCATTGTTTTGATAAAGAAACTTTTGGATATGGGCAACTCACATAACAGAGCAAGAAAAAATAGAAGGAATATGCCCATCGAAAAAGAAAATGAGGTAAGAGAAAATGGCAGGCTGGAAATGGAGAGAGTGAGACATGGTCCAGACATTTCCACTAATACTACGACCGATCCTAACAGAGTTGATGACATAACAACCTCTACTTCAGAACCACGAGTGAAGCAGTTGCATCTAACAAACCCAACTTAAGTTCCAACATCAACAGAGTCTCCAACCAACAATCCATCAATGAGTCATGTTGAATCTCTTGAAGACATAGGTGTATTAAGAGATGCTGAGAATGAAGTGTTGGACCTAGGAGAAATTATTAATTTGCAATCTGTCCAAGAAGACCACAACCATGTCGAGCACACTCCCAATATGGACCTGCATGTGAATGAAGCACCACAACAGAGAAGCCCTAGGATCCGTAGCTCATGTCCACATTCCCTACCTCGACTGTCTACTGCAAGAAAAAGGACTCCTAGACGTATCCAGGTGGATGAAAGTTGTGTGTCAGGCCTTGAAGGTAAGTTGCCCAAACGCACTATCGATTGGCAATGTAACAAATTAATGAAGGAATATTTTGAATCCAAAGGAGATGTAGGTAAATGTCAATTATTACTATGTTTGTTATCTTTCCTCCCCCTAAGCATACTTATTTGGTATCTTTCCTCCCGCTACCCTAATATTTCCATGACAACTCTAGCAAAAATAGCCTTCTTCCCATCACCTACGATTTTAGAGACACCTTCAAGACCTATGACATTGACTAATCTATGTTCTTGAAAGTTGATACACTACTTTGTTTATTTTCCTTCCATCAGAATGAATCACCCATCGATCCCCCCAAAATATTTTGTTTGAATGTTGTTTAATCAAATTGAATTAATAGATTAATGCTTTGATTTCTTTCATATATACTTGCAGGTTAAAGTAAGTGCTTGTTTTTCGTCCCCTTTACTACATTTTCCTAGTGTCATCTTTACAATCAGTTAAGAGTGAGATACACCATTACACCAAAATCTCCACACTAACATTGTCAATGTGTCACAAATTATTTAACCAAATAGCATGGTGACCAATAATATTAAAGAAAATTTAATTGTAACACTTACCCCTAAAAAGGAAACAACGAAGAAAGAAACCCAAACAAATAACAAACTCGAGACACAAAGGAATTCACTCAAATGTTTACATCTATTATTCCTAGTATAAAGAATAACAAGATTAAAGTGATAATCTATTCACCAAAAGGATGGTGGAATATGCTTTCCCCATTATACATGGAAAGTTTTGTAAATATGATTTTATTAATATTTTAAAAATTATAAAAAAATCATTTAACAAAAAGTTATAAATATTATTAAAATTTTAAAAATATAAATATATTTTTAGGAAGCTAAATACAAAATAACTTATATATATTAACCGTTTTTCTCCATAATTGTTATGTTAAATATATTGAAGAGGATAAAAAAAAACTTAATTTAGGTACAAATAACTTATATTGTTATGTTGGATATTGAATAGGATAAAAAACTTAATTTAAGCAACCTAACTAACTAAATATATATAACCGTTTTTCTTCAATTAGTTGTCATGTTGGATGTTGCACAAGCTAGAAAACTTGATTTAGACAACACTAATATCCGTCCTAGAGGTTGACAAGCCTCCAAAACTTGAGCTAGGAGGCGTTAGTTGGGAATCTATAATCTTTGAGCCAAAACTAGTGAATGAGTATGGGTACCTACATGCAAGGACCATGACAGTTCTTGACAGTTCTTGATTATTAGATTGTTGGTTTTTTTATTTAGATTTATGTTTATGATATGTGACATTATATGTATTAGCACAATTATAAGTCCATAAATATGGGTAGATGTAGTTAGTCACTTAATTTTGTAGAGGGGTGACTATTAAACAAATACTAAACATGAAATTATAATTATAATTACCAGATCTTTATAAATATCTATTTAATATATAACATAAATATTAAACTAAGAAAAAAAAACATACAAAAACTGATACGAAGTAAAACTGAAGTTTATTATGCTGATAGTTATACCTATAGGCATTTAGATATTATCTCAGATTTTGAACTTGCTTGAGCTGATCAACAAGATTAAGCCAAGTACAACAAGGATTCAACCCATATAGTTTGTGGTTGGATCAGGACCATAAAGATCATGTTATCCAATTATCAACTATTAGTTTATGTATATATATTTTAAATCTCACCTCATCTTTTTACCAGTTATTTTTTATATATATTATGTTTATATAATAATGATAAGATATGTCTTTATTATTATTATAAAAACTAATAAATTTATTGAGTAATTTAAAAAAAAACTTTTTTATCATAAAAAAAAGTTTAATATTTTATTGTTGTGAATGAGTGACTAATGTTTAATCGCAAAGACTATGATGATCATTTTAATGTTAAACATGAATTTAAATTTTTGTTACTATTTTATACGATTTTAAATTAAAGAATAAATTATTATTTTTTAATACAATAAATTAAAGAATAAATTATTATTTTTTAAAAAGTTATAATTATATTTTTAATACAATATCATTAGGTATAAATAAAATTATGTTATCGTATTATGTTATGTAGATTATCCTATTATGTATAAATAAAAGGTTGGTATCGTATTATGTTATGTAGATTATGAAAATTTGCACGCCTTCCTTGCATTTGGATTTCTCTCCGATGCGCCAGCTGCTTGCTTTCTGTGTATACTGATTCAAAATATTAAATGTGGCGGTCTTCTTTGGCGCTTCGAGACAGCCGAGTGATGCTGTTGTGGTTGGAACTTGGGCTATGGTTGATCCTTGCCAGGTGGATCGAGTATATACATGACCATATCCATAGCCATGCTAAGAAGATGGAGTGTGGTTTTGATCAACAACTTTTATTATTATTATTTTAATTTGATTAATTGATTTAGATAGAAATATAATAACATCTTTTTTATATTGGATTGTTTTTTAGGTTACCAAAGTTACATCTCTTTATACTGGAGTGGAGAGAGGAGGAGTCTCTTTACTCAATTATTTAATATGATATTTTTTTAAATTAAAATATACAGGTATGGTTTTGATTTTCTTATATTTATCATACTTAATATAACATTGTGTGCAAGTTTATGGTCACTTCTAAATCCATAAGCTTGCACACAATGACTGAACAATGTAGAAATATTTACGGGCAAATAATATAATATTTCTTGAATTATACACTCAAAAAGCTTAGACATAGGTGAGCATCAATGTGACCTTGGTAACTCGGCATGATCGACAACTCCTTGTATCACCCAAATTATGCCTCACCGACGTGTCATGACTAAATCCGGGAACTTTATACTCAATGCAGAATGTCAATGTGATTGCTTGTTTCACCATAGGCAATGTTGCACTATCACCACCCAACCATAGCCAATCTTGTTACACCTGCCTTGAGCCAAGCATAGTTGAATAACCAACCACCTAACATAGGAAGTTTCTACTACCCATCTAGTTCAATACTTAATAGTTCTTGAAGGTCATGTTTTCTAGGTGTAAGGCATTGACATGCCTTGAGTCCAAACCTCAATACAATTGTCCAAGCATGGTCAATAGACCACCCATCACATTACCATATCGTGTCATCCCCCATGAAATCCTACACCACAAAACCTTGTTGGTTGTCCCATCCTCCTCAACAAAAAAATAACAGCTCCTCCTAGCTTACATGCTAGATGCACTATGTTAACCATCTTGCACCTATCACCATGAGTTTTACCAAGGCTACAAAAATATAGGTTGGTCATGCACACTTATCCAAGTCTACTACATCCTCTATCATAGACAAGGACTCAAACACCTAATTCTTCCTCAAATTCTAGGGTCTTGACATTCTCCCCCACTTAAAGATGTTGACGTCCTCCTTAGGGTGACTGTCTTAGCAAATCCAATGAAATGGGTGTTGGTGGTGAAGAGAGTCTTCTACAATTATCAAATATAAATTTGAATTTGATACCACTTGTAATAGGGATAGGATTATTGTTCCACTTGAGCATATTATTCTAGACCCAAGAATGCTAGTCACCACTTGACACCAGCATGACCTTACTAGTTGGGCGTAACCAACAAATCCTTGTATCACTTGAACTACACCTCATTAACATTTCTTGATCGAACCCAAGCCATGCACCTTATACTTGCAAAATGCGAGCATGCTCATTTCAATATAGGTGATGCTACACTAGTGACACCCACGTTCCAAACCATAGTAAACCTTGCCATGCTTCCCCAAAGACAAGAACTATTGAAAAACCAATAACTAGCGAACATAAGATAATGTTACTACCCATCTAGTCCAATACTTGACAGTGTCTAAAGGTCATATCCCCTAGGCACAAAGCATTCACATAACTCTGATCTACACATCATTGATATTGCCACAAAGTGGTCGACACACCATCTGCCACATTGATGGATCACATCATCCCCCACCAAAGCATGTACCACATAACCTTATTGATTGTCCCACCCTCCTCAAAAAGATATCCTTGATCCTCATATCCTATGTGCTAGTACACATCTTAACCATGTCTTAGTTGTTACCCATGCATTGGTCACCAAGGCTATCAAAATATAGGTTGGCCATACACACTTATCCAAGTTTGCTTGACATGACTTCTATCAAAACAAAGAGTTGAGCACATGAGTTTTATTCAAAATCCACGATAATTGCATGAACTAGAATCCATTTATATGTACACAATGTTACAAGATAAAATTAGAACCTAAAAGTTATCTCAATCCTTTACACCAATAACAAAAAATGATAAATTATAATATAAATTAATTACTCTCTTCAAATTTCTAACCATTATTGTGATTTCTTTTTTTAATAAAAATCCAACAAAGATTTTTCTTGAAACTAAAACATATTTAAAAATTGAAGTATAATAGACAACCATGATATGATATTTATTAATCTGCACAGTAATCTAGGGACTCAAGCACAATCTCATAAAAGATTAATAACAATAAGACATGAAAATGGTGTAATTGGGCTACAGAATGAGTAGCCGCACTGTATATTCACACAAAGAATGAGTAATACAATACAATGTCATGTTGCAAGCATGAATGACAAAGCAATTCGAATTCCCAAGGAGGTCATTCGAATTGAATGAATGAGTCTAGCTTAACTGAATGTAATCCACAATCAACACTCAAGTTAACCACCGATCAAAACCCTAATTGACTCAACTGAGCCCTAACTGAAGTCGGAGTGCAATAAATGATTGAGTCTAACTGAAAGTAGGTCAGACACATGTCACAGCAAGCCAACCATCAATTCATAGTGCTTCAATGACTCCAATGAACCCCGATGAGGTTAACTGAAGTGTAACTGAACATCAGAAGTGGTTGGAGGTGCCCCTATTGACTCCAGTTCATTAAATAATAAATTTAATGAAGGAAGGCGCCTTCACTGCTCTGTTTAACTGATTGTAACCATCAATTAGCAATATGGTGCATAATGACACTCAGATCACCCCCGGAGTGCTCCGGTTAGCCTCCCCGAATGTAGGAGAAGGCTAAGTTAGCCTCCTTGACTGAAGGTAGGCGTGGATGTGATCTAGTTGATGTCATCTAGTGCTCCTCTGATGTTAATTAAGTCAATAATACTTAGGATAGTGGTTTAACTAGGCCAAATTGACCAAAATGAGTGTGTAAGGTGGTAAATGTCTCCAACATCAATAATGATAAATGATAAATTATAATTTAAATTAATTAATCTCTTCAAATTTCTAACCATTCTTGTGATTTCTTTTTTTAATAAAAATCCAACAAAGATTTTTCTTGAAACTAAAACATATTTAAAATTTGAAGTATAATAGACAACCATGGTATGATATTTTCATGTGATAAAGACATAAAGTCGCATTTAGTGGAAAAACCATTTCGAGATGAGAAAGATTGTGAGAGAATCAATAGGAGGTTGTAGACGAAATGTGTAGTAGGTTTTATCCTTTCATTTTGTTGGACGGATTGAAGGAAGATCTCTATTAATGTATCCTATATTGGATGAACCATGTATATTGGTGTCTCTGTTGTGTTGTGTTCTTCTATGTTTTTTTTCCACATTCATTTTGATTTTTATTTCTACATGATCTTATTCCTAACAACTACTACTGGAGCTAAAGGTTTATTTTGTTGATAAACTTGCAGGAAAGGGGAGTTCCTAGTTCGAGTGAGAGAAATGGCGAAAGAAGGAAAGTTTAGGGTCCAAAATTTTAATGACCAGAACTGCAAGCTATGGAAGATGCAAATGGAGGACTATCTATATTATAAGGATCTTTTCCTATAGTTGGGTGGAAAATAAAATAATAAGATGACTATGAAGGATGAAGAATGAGAGGTTCTTGATAGAAAGGAACTAGGAACAATATGGTTGTTCCTAGTGGCGTTAATGACTTTCAATATTTCAAAAGAAAGCACTCAAGACGAAGAATATTATGAAAGAATCGCCTAAACTATATGAAAACCCTCATCCTACAACAAGGTATTTCTTATGAAAATTTTATTTAATATGAATATGTATGAAGGAGGGTCTAGAGCTGATCATTTGAATGAATTTAACATAGTCGCCAGTCAGTTTACTTTTGAAGGAGTAAACTTTAATGATGCTCTATTAAGGCTCTTTTGATCTTGTGCTTATTGCTAGAAATTTGGAATGGCTTGGTCACGACTATGAGTAATTTTATATCCACAGTTCAAATACTTTAAAGTTTGATGATGTTGCTGTTGTTATCCTTAGAAAGGAAATGCAATGGAAAATCATAGGTGAGACATCAGAGAGAGAGAGAGAGGAAAGGGACTAGGGAATCATGGGAAGTATAAGAAGGGAATATTCAAATCTAGAGAAAAGCTGGAGTGTTGGCATTATGGGAAGAAATGACACTTGAAGAAAAACTATTGGTCTCTAAAATGAAAAATAGGGATATGGACAGAAGGAAAAAAATTAGGAAGCAAATGTAGCAGAGGATGTGTTGCAAGATGCTTTCATCATTCCATTAGATAATCTTATTGATTCTTGGGTGTTAGACTCAGGGGATTCATTTCATGCCACAACCCATAGGAAATATTTTCAAGACTGTTTTCGAGGTAATTTTGGAAAATTTTATTTCGGTGTTGATGAACCACCTAAAATTGTTTGAAAGGGTACACGATACAGTTAGAGTTGAAGGTTGGAAATCAATGGTTGTTGAAAGAGGTAAGGCACATTCTTGATTTGAGTAGAAATTTAATTTCAGCGAGCTAATTGGGAAGTGAAGATTGTACATCTACATTTATAAAAAAATTGTGGAAGGTCACAAAAGGATAAATGATAAAAGAAAAAGGAGAGAAGGTTGGTATGTTGTATTTATCTACTGGAAATCTTGACTCCTCTATCTCTTTAGCTTATACAAGAGAGGACACAACCTTGTGGCATCATAGGAATGGGCATACAAGTGAGAAGGAAATGCATATTCTCCACTCAAGGAAGTTGACACTAGATTTGAAGTGGGGTTATTTGGATTTATTTGAGCACTGTGTTTATGGAAAACAAAAGAGAGTCATATTTCTTAGAGGTCAGAAGAAAAAGAAGAGTGAAAAGTTAGAATTTGTGCATACAGATGTTGTGAAACTTAAGCATGTAGATCTAAATACTAAACAATATAGCAATATTGTGAAAGAGATAAAGTATCTACAATTCATGCAACAAATGTGATAAACATTAATAATCACACAAAAGAGAGAAATCAATAACATGAGATAAAGAGAATGTTGCATTTCATTAAGCTTCAATGAATGAAGAGAGTTACAATAAATGCACTAGGAAATTTGAATTAGAGTAGGAGGAAATTTCGAATTGCTCATGCAGTGCAAGTTGTGCTAGTTAGAATTAAAACTAGATCCAATGACCCTTAGTCATGTCAACTCTCCAAACTAAGTTACATTGACTCAAGACTTCCCAATCACTAGTTCTAAATTAATGAGGAACTTGCAATAGAGTGAATGCATATGCATGAGGAGAAAATCCCCAAAAACACTCAAGGAGGGCACTATTGTCTTGTAATAGCTAAAAAAAGGGTGCATGAAGTCTCTAAATAATGTCTAGAGTAAACTCTCCATATTCACTCCTGCAATGTGGGACCCTAAAATCAAGGAAAATAATCCCTAATTGAAACAATTCACCCTCATATGCCAAAATAGACTTCAAGAGTTCCAAAAATAACCCCCTTAGGATCTTTGAAGAAGATTTAGGGTGACTCATGTGGTCAAATTGAATGGGGTTTGTCCCACTAAAGTCGTGAAGTCATGGTCTAAGTCACTAGGTAGGAGAATGATGCTACAAAGAGGGTGTTTTCTATGACAGATGTATGGGGACCAGATCAAGTATCATATCTTGGTGGATCTCATTATTACATTACTTTTATTGATGTTTCAACTAGGAAAACTTGGGTTTATTGCATTCAAAATAAATATGATGTCTTTGATACTTTAAGAAATGGAAAGCTTTGGTTGATATCATGAATGCTAAGCCCTTTGACCTTCCTCGAGATCTAATTAACCACATGGGATCCCATCATTGAATCACATTGAATTGAGGATCATTCACATAGGAGATGGTCCATTATGGGGTTACATTTATGCTTACAAAAGGTATCCATGGAGATGCACTAAGGAGGATGAATTCATATCAAATTTAGGTTGAAGAAAGGAGATCAGAGAGTTGGGAATCTGATTCGTGTTCATCAATTTCTGGTTTATTTTCCCTCTTGCTACTTGTTTCATGTCTAAAGTGGACATACTACCCAAATACACCAGAGATTGAGATTGAGATTGAGCATACAAGGAGGTCGAAGGACCCTCCCATAGAGAGCTTTGGAGTCCACTTGTTGCAACATTTTCTCATGAGGTGATAGACTACATTGTTTATTTTACTTTCACTTGGAATGAAATCAAGCATTGGTTTTCCCAAATATGACATTTAAGTGTTGTTTAATTATTGAATTCATAATTTAATGCTTTTATTATATATGCCTATTACATCAACTATTCTACAACTCGCAGATCACGTTTGTAATGGTTTGTTATGTTCAATCGCTTTGGTTGTTAAAATTTGATTTTAAATTTTTAAATAAAAAATAAATTGTTTAAATTTAATTTCTTTATAATTACATAAAAGACATTAAGAGTCTATAACTTTATGAAATGACGATCACCACTTTAAATTTGAATTTATACAAATTGTCTAAAATATAAAATGACAAACACTAAAAATATGTACCATCATCAAATTTCCAAATTGACAGGTAGTTCAAATTTGAAATTCCAAGCCCGGATATATGCTAATCGATTAAAATGCAACACTTTTTTTCAAAATTCCAAAAAGTCAAAGAAAGCAAGCTCATTCCAAAAGTAGAAAAAGTCAAACTTATAGTCTTGTCGCGACTCGCCTTCCATTCCAATATAATATGCAGCTCAACGTTCAACGAATATTTTTAAAACTCTCTTTCAACATTTACGGCTTCCCACGAAAATAATGGCTGGAATTGCAGGCCACAAAATTGCCAGAGTGTTTACACACAAAAACAGCTTTTAATTGAAGCCTTTCTGTAGATTCGCAATAGGTGCAGAGGCCGCTTTGACGACGCACAACGAAAAGAGCAGACCCATTCGATGAGATTATCTATTACTTTCTTGAATCTTCAACCTGTTCTTGCAGTACTGCTTCTGTAAATGAGTCATGAGTATGTTTCGCCTCCCAACCTCTCAACTTCGACGGCCTTTCTCTTATCGTCGTCGGCGACCATTAATCTATTTCAATAATACAGGTACGGGGAGGAAGAAAGGGACGGACCCTGGAGGAGTTATCATAATAATAATAATAGTTAGTAAATTCTAGTTAATAATCTCGTTATCTAACTGTACATAACAGTTTTGATATCCTTTATATGTAACACTCATCTGCATAATAAGATATTGATTTGTTGAGGTTCTTCACAGCCTGTGTCATGAAAACCTTAATAAAAATAAGATAACCACATAACTTTCCTTGCATTGTGTGTCCAATTTCTCCTTCCTTCCTATAGATGTGAAGAATGGATATATTTGGCACAAACCGAAAAAACACACTTGCTTCCTAGGAAAAGAAGAAGCAAGATTTGTATCAGAGTTTAGAGCAATGAGATCTTAATGTTTCTTGTGAATTGTTTTATATTATTGAATTCATTTCAACCCTTATGGGTATTTATCCTCATCTATTTTTCTACATTTTAATTTTATTTGTTTAAGTTGGATGGTCGTTGCAAGGGGATTATTTTAGTGTTGTTAGAAAGATAACAAAACCAATACCCAACTTTTATCTTTTAGTCTTATGTGATAGTTTGGATATTTTTTTTCCTTAGAATGGAAAAATCCTTATACAATTCACAAGAAATTGCACTAATTGAATACAAAATAAGATCGCTTAAATGCTAAAATTGGAAACCAAACGGCTAATAATATGTAACTGAATATTTAGAAGAAAAAAAATTCTATTACAGAAGAAAAATCTATGTTATCTGAGAACCAAAAATGAAAACATCAATTGTATACAAAAAAATAAACTCGAAGCTATACATACTAAGGTGAAAACAAAATTGATTTGTCCCGAGTATCTTTATCATTTTATTATTATTATCAAAATACTTTCATGCCACTTAAAAATTCATACAAATACATGTTCATCTATTCCCACTACTGCAATACTTTTAAATAAACAAATTTACTTAATTCCAAATCCAATAGGTGAGGACCTATCACAATGGCGCCAACAAAATTGTTCAAAAAGAAATTCCCCCATTATTAGTAAGAATGGAGGCAATTATGGATCATTACTAAAGGGGTACAATAAGCATTCTATAAAGAGAGGACTCTTTCTTATTTTTTCCATACTCAAATCCTTAAGTAAAAAATAAATTAAGTCTACAAAGTTAATATTGTTAGAAAAGTTGAGTTGATCGAAGTGCATGATATGATTATGAAAGAATAACAATGAAGGTCTCAAAATCTCTAAATTGTGTTCTTTGCCAAATATTGAACTAAAGAATCAACAAGTAAAGGTGAAGAAAGTGTCTAGTTGTGATAAGAAACACAACAAAATTTGAATCCAAATGAGATATCTTGATGGATAAGGTTATGCCATTATTTTCCAAGAATAGACACCACGAACAATACATCTGTAACTTTAGATATCGAGGACCACCATAAATATCTCTAAATGCACAATTATGTTTAAAGGTAAATAAACTATTTACAAAAAATTGTGGATTAGGATTGACCTATTGTTGATCTTGGAAAATGGGGTTATTTCTCCTACTATCTTTCATTCCTAAAACATATCATCCAAACAAAAGCTGTATTAACCATTATACAAAATTTGGTGCGCCTTCGGACAAGGAAATTTCTCACTAGTTGCTCATTTCCCTCTCTTGACCCTTGTAAAATCAAATTTCTCTAAAGGATGTCTAATTGGCCAAATCTCTAATTTTTCTCTAGGAGGTCTAATCAACCAAATTTGCAAGTTTTCCCAACGTGCAAATATTCATAGGATGTTTGTAATTTCATGATGTTGCATCATTCAATGATGGTGGAAACAATGCATTTTTCTTAGATCAGTTGAGAAACCGACAACAAATTTGCACTTAGAATCGGTACATGATAGATATTGGATATACGACCGTGTTTACATTCAACATCTCCATTTCCACAGACAACACAGTCATCAATGATGTAAATATTCTCTTCAGGAGAACCACTTAAGGAAGAGAACATAGAAGCATCCTTAGCCATGTGTTGAGTACATCCATAGTCCATTATCCATTCAGTCTGATTGGTGTGATTATGTAATTCTTGGGAATTGATGATAGAGAAGGTATAATTTTCAGGAGGTCGATTGGCTAAATACCCAGTCGAGGCACAATCCTATAGGTGTTTTTCCTTTCCTTCTAAGTCCTTCACTTTCTTCCAACATATCTTCTCGACATGTCCCACCTTTAAACAATACTGACAGGCCTTCTTCTTCTGACTTTTCTTCATCGACGACAATGATTCTTCGGTATTCCCTTTTGTAGGTTGGTCAATACATTCTGGTCGTTGATCTTTCTGAACACATTCTATAGGGTTTGGCTTGACCTTGCTTTTCAACAAGTGAGCCTATTTTTTTCCACCAAGCTTCCCTTATTCAAGCATTTTTTTTGGTCCTTGATCAGTAAATCACACAGAAAATATAGAAGGTAAAATCCTTACGATATTACTTACGTGACATCCAACTAGCTTGAAAGGAATAATATATGACATCATATGGTGTCTTATAATTCATCAGAACCTATTCGATAAGTTGGTTGTCCTTCTTCATAAAATCCTTTCCACATTCACCCAATTTCAGTTGTATCTCCTTGATACAATCCACATAGTCCTCAATTCAATAAAAGGAAATAGGTTCCAGAGAGATCAACTATTTCTCTATTTTCATTACTTCTCCTTCATTTATCTTGTTGAACATAGTCTTCAGTTTGCTCCAAACGACGTGAGGACAATCGATTCCACTTGTATGGAAACAAATCTCCCTTGAAATGTAGTTCTTGATAACACCCATAACTTCATCTTTCTTAACACTGATAGAAAACTTGGCATCGACATCTATCAAATGAACAATGTAAGTCTTCATAAACAACCACAATACTTTGCTCTTCAACAAGGTCTCCATATATGTTTCCCAGATAGCATAATTATGTCCATTGAGAATAACAGGCTCTATATTGGAATCCATCCTCCTAGTCTAACATATCTTATCAAAGTACAGGTAGAGGTATAAGTCAACAAATATTTTACTTGGTGTCGATCAACCCTATATACAACTAAGCATGATTTGCAAACAACAAGTCTAGGTTAAAAAACATCGCTTTGGTACCATTTTTGGAAACCTCTCATCCTGAATTATGAAAAGACAGATTGAAAAGAAAATAAGGGGAGAAGATTCCAAGAAGAAGAGTGGTGTCTAGAGACATTGTTTAAGAACTCAAGCATAGGGCATTGTGATCAAAACATCACAATGTTTAATGATCATGATAAAACATCTCAAAGTGATATGTTAGACAAACCATAGGGTCACCTATTTATAGTTTCCATATCTAACCAACTTCCTAAGAGTAAGGAAGATCTAGTCCACAAGTAGGGGTCTTTGGTCAAGATGGTTTTCATAGAATATACAACGTCCCAAATTTTATTTGATTGTTGTACTCGCACTGATCATGGTCTTTTCGACCATTCATTCGTTTTCCAACTGATTGTTCGGTCGCTCTATTGACTCCACTTGACTGCTCCACTAGTCTCTTGTCATCCATAGACTGGCTGTCTCAATCAGATCCAAAGGTGTGATGAACCATCGAGAGTGTAGGTTCCAGCAAGGCCTATATGATTAGATAAAGAACAAGCCAAAGTATATGTGATAATGTTTAGTGTTGTTCGATTGCGAGTAACATGTATAAAATTCTTTGACCATGGGTTCCAAACGCCTTCAAGAAGATGACATGAGAAACTATGCGTTATTTTATGGCATGACGATTAGATTCCTTCTAGGGGTTGATATTTTCATAAACTGAATCAATAGTCATTTTCGAATATAGGGATGTATCCGATTAATAAAGTGACCTGGTCAATTGAGTATCCAACTAACAACTGATGTACAAACATCGTTGATCATAAACTCTATGATCATCCATTATTCTTATAACTTTAGCAATCATATCTCTCTAATTATTTTCTTTTGGTAATATACCTTATAACAAAAAACATAGTGGCAGGCGACTCGACTCGACTCAAATTTTCCTTTACAAACTGCAACATTTAATTACTCAACAAATAAATAATTATATTCTAATATTTCTCAACTAATTGCAACCTTATCACTCATTAATTTATAGAAGAGAGAAATAATGGATCATCCAACTTACAATTTATTTAAGCAAGCATTTCCAGCATCCTTATACACAACAAGATTATTATCTTAATCCATAGGCATATGAATAATCTTTAATCATTTTTTTGTAGGGCTCTTTTGATCTCATGATTTCTTTCAAGTTCAAACCGCTCCCATCCACTGTTATTGTCACCCAATCCAAATGGAGGAGGAAACGATGCCAAGTTGTTTAAAGCCTCAACTTCAATCAGCATTCAAGGAGATATTAACACATGCACACAAAGAACCATCAGGATGAACATATTGGGAAGGTTAACCAACCGATTATGTGCATTATTGAATGGGTTATTTATACAAAGGTTGGAGCTGTTACACCCATTCCAACTAATCTCATATTAGAGTTTGCTTATACTTTATCTAATACATTAATGTAATGGAATTTACAAATCCTAAAACGCACCCTCAACAACAATACTTTGAGGGGATAATTATTGTCAATATAATTGAATGTTTATGCAAATTGTATGTTTTGAAATGAATGCCCATGAAAATCAAACATTTCGTTTAATGTATTGGACATAATTTCCTAATTGAATAACCACAAGTTAACAATAGATGTAACAATTACATATTGACATTGTTATTACTGCGGACCTTTATTCTATCCCATTTTGTATGACAAAGGGTCTTTTATTCATATATAATAAAATGGGTTTCATGTTCTATTGCATTGTCAAATGTTATATTGTTGACTAAATATATGAATGATTATATATTACAATGAACATATGTGTAATTTGATCAAGAATAACACATTAACATAATCATTATAATGAAACACAATAATTGAAATTCAAATATCAATATTATTATAAAAATCATTTAATGTTTTGATGGCTTTTTCTTAACGGTGTTTTTCAATGTGTGAAACGATATGCACCATTGCTTTTTAAGGTGTTAAATGCACTAGTGCTTGTATTTAAATTATAAGTTCACTTACGATTGATGCTCAAATTTTATATGTATATAGCATTGATGTTGTTTATCTATTACAAATGCATCAATAGCAAGAAATATCATTCAATTTATTTGATATTCTAGTACACATAATAACATAGTAACTAATGCATATTTGTGAGCCATTGGCATTGGTGCACATTTGATCACCATCAACACCGATACATCATTTATATTTCTAACTCTAGAACTATTAATCATATTTAAATTATATGCACTCAGGTTGTGATACGTACAAATTTCACCAATCTATTACAAATACAAAACAAATCAGGGCGTTATATAAATGGAAAGAACCAATGCATCACATTTTAACTGTATGTGTTGTTTCTATTATACAATTAAATGCATCATTTCCTTAAATGGATGCAAAAAAATTGGTTCTATGAAGTATAACTATGTGCTAAGGGTTATATAAATGAAATGCATTGGTGTATCCCACTTAAATAGTACGCACAAGTGTGTTCAATTACTAATCCCCCACAAGGGAATAATACCACTCAACGTAGAATCTATAATCCTTCAAAGATAACAATGTTGCCAGAAATCCCCTACCCCCAACAAGATGGAGTAGTCACTAACCAATAGGAGAACCTAGCATTCTTTTGGCCTTATTTCTTCACATCTAGTTGATTTATTAGTCAATAACATCTACATGAACTCAATATGCATTCTCCTTCAAATTCACAACCAAACATATAGCATGATTGAGCCTACTTTAGTTGAATGCGATGACACTCAACTCTGGACTAACAATACCTTGCAAATCCCCCAACCTAATGTTGACAAGGAACCTTTACATTGTACTTCACATAATCCACATGCGAGAGCTACCTAAAACTATGGTATGATAGATGGCATGGACTAGTCACCCACCTCCATGTCATAAATATATTTTCTTCAAACCTACTATCCTACCCAATTGAAGTACTTACTTATATTAGCCTTGATGACCTTTAACTTAAACAAATTTCAGTGAGGGATCCCTCCCATGAGTTGGAGGTCAAAATAAAAAACCTTATAAGATATCATTGTTTTGCTGAAAAAGGTGTGTCTACATGTGTCACATCCACTATGGTATGGAGGAATTTGGGCTCTCTTGGTCTCATCCCATTCACTAGGGCCTACGATCACATCCCTTCCCATCCAAAATAGCTCTTACAAAATTTCCCTAGTGAGTTGGCAAGAGCGAGAGTCCTAATTGACATACAAGTTATAAACACTCTTCTTGATTACAACATTCTCTTTTCCTACAACTATATGTACATCATGAAGGTGATCACATCCTCATTCTTCCACATCATGAAGTTTCCTCATGAAGGGAATACCATTATATTGAATCAAGTTACATATTACAATCCTAGTAAACCTACCAATCTCAATACCATGTTTCCCACCAATATGGTTGACCAACATATCCATATTACATTGATATGGGCCTCACTGTATTCAAATACTCCACACTAGTTGGTGCCTATCACGACACATCGCACCAAATAGATCCAATAGTTCTTATACTATGTGTAGTAGCATGTCATCATATGAACTGCTATCACCACTATCAAAAGTGTCTAGTGTACCACTCATCCCATCATGACCATCAGGTGAGGGGGGATCCTCTCATGGAAGACCTACATCCAAAAAATACAGTCACTAAGATTCCCTTTCTCTTTTCCCCACTTAATGTCCTTGAGACTCCTATGGTGACCACTTTGGTCCTTCTTGTGTTGACCCTAAGCACACTTATTTGGTATCTTTCCTCCCCCTACCCTAATATTTCCATGACAACTCTAGCAAAAATAGCCTTCTTCCCATCACATACGATTCTAGAGACACCTTCGAGACCTATGACATTGACGAATCTATGTTCTTGAAAGGTGATACAGTACATTGTTTATTTTCCTTCCATCGGAATGAATCACTCATCGATCCCCCCAAAATATGTTGTTTGAATTTTGTTTAATCAAATTGAATTAATAGATTATTGCTTTGATTTGTTTTATATATACTTGCAGGTTGAATTAATTGCTTGTTTGTTTGTCTCCTTTACTACTCTTGTCTAGTGTCATCTTTACAATCAGTTAAGAGTGAGATACACCATTACACCAAAATCTCCACACCAACATTGTCAATGTGTCACAAATTATTTAACCAAGTAGCATAATGACCCAATAATATTAAAGAAAAGTTAATTGTAACACTTAGCCAAAAAAAGGAAATAATGAAGAGAGAAACCAAAACAAATAACAAACTCAAGACACAAAGGGATTAACTCAAATGTACATCTATTATTCACTCAAATGTACATCTATTATTCCAAGTATAAAGAATAACAAGTTGAAAGTGATGTGAATAATCATCATGGATAAATCTAAAAGGATAGTTGTATAGAGAGTAATTTTGTGAAGTAATGAAACATGAATGATCATTTGCATTTAAGATTATGCATTTTTATACATTGCAAGTGACATGTCTCCATTATTGAGGTAATTAGAAAGTTAGCTTAAAACATGTTAATTGACATAACCAAATTTCTAACTTTGTTTAGAAATTAGTTGATTGTGTGTAAATCAAATTTCTGTAATTTAATCACTTCAATTAGTATAGATTAAGTGAAATTTGAACTCTACCTATGAAGTTCATAAATTGTATATCATTCACATTGCTAGGAAATTTGAAATTGATAGTTTGATGTTGATGTGAGATTTAAGATGCCATGTTATAAATTAGTCATGGATCACAAAAGTGTGGCTTAATGCAATCATTGTGAACATAAAGTGGTTGGTCACAAACAAGGGACCTTGAACATGACAAGACTTGAAGAGTACACACTTTTTGTTGTAGAAAATGCTATATTTAAGGACCTATTATACATCAAAAGTGTGCTAAGACTGACTAATGTTAATCATATAAATTATAACTTACTAAGTGATAATCTATTCACCATAAAGATGGTAGAATATGCTTTCCCCATTTAAATATGATTATTAATATTTAAAAGTTATTAAAAATGTTATTTAAAAAAATTATTTAACAAAAAGTCATAAATATTATTAAAATTTTAAAAATATAAATATATTTTTAAGAAGCTAAATAAAAACTTATATATATTAACCGTTTTTGCCCTTTAATTGTTATGTTGTTGTCCTCTTGCATATTGAAGAGGATAAAGAACTTAATTTAGTTAAAGCAAGCAAGCTAGCTAACTAACTATAAAACTGTTTTTTCCAATTAGTTGTCATGTTGGATGTTGAACAAGCCTAAAAGCTTGATTTAGACAACACTAATATCCGTCTTAGAGGTTGACAAGCCTCCAAAACTTGAGCTAGGAGACGTTAGTATGGGTACCTACATGCAAGGATCATGACCGTTATTCGTTATTGATTATTTGATTCAATTAAATTGTTAGCTTTTTTATTCAGTTTTTTTATGATATTAGTACATTATATGTATTAATATAATTATAAATAAATAAATATTGATAGATGTAGCTAGCTACTTAGTTTTATAGAGATGAGTGACTATTAACCTAAAAAAAACCTAAAGCAAATATTTTTTGTAAAGATTCATTACTGTGAAACAAATACTAAATATTAAACTATAGTTATATCGATAGGCATTTAGTTATGCTTAAATACATCTTGATTAAGATTTAAATAAGCTTTCGTCAAAAAGTGATTAAAGAAGCTCGTAACAATTTGTTTTTGTTTTTTCATGTAATTTTTTTGTTTATTAAATAGTATTTGTTTTGTGCTTATATTATATCTAGCAATCTTGTATGAATAATGGATATAAAATTATATATTTTAGCCTTTGTTTAAGTACCAACTATCTTCACAAAACTAAGTGGTTGGTTGTGCCTATCCTCATTCACCAACCACTTTTAAGATGCATTTAAGCATAACTAGCACACGCACATAGTTTGTGGTTGGATCATGGCGATAAGGATCATGTTATCCAATTATCAACTATTAATATCTTTTATATTTTTTTAAAATCTTATTTTTTATATTTTTTTAAATAATTGTTTATTTCTAATCAATCTCTACATTACATTTTGTGTCATCCTTCTTCGTAGATGAAAAAGCATAGGCACCCCAAATCTCAAATAAAAACATAGGACGACCATAAAATGAATCTCCACTTTACACTTGAGTTAATCTTGTTGATTCCTTGAAAAAATTCAAAATATGAAATAATATCTAAATGCATGTGACTATTATATGTATTATTGTATTTAAATAATGACAATGAGATATTAATCTTTTTGATCTTTAATTTAGAAATTGCAAAATTTATATCTATTTTTATTAATTATATTAAATTTCAAATAAAACATTGTATAAAAAGTAATAAATTTATTAAGTAATTTAAAAAGAACATTTTTATCCCAAAAAAAAATTAAGACTTTATTTAAGCAACATTGATCGACACTGCATCATCTTTGGCTTTATTGAATGAGTGACGAATGTTTACTTGCAAAGACTATGATGATCATTTTTAATGTTAAGATCAATTTTAAAAAAAAATTTACTATTTTATACGATTTTAAATTAAAGAATAAATTATTATTTTTTTAAAAATTATAATTATATTTTTTTAAATTAAAGAATAAATTATTATTTTTTAAAAAGTTATAATTATATTTTTAATAGCAATATCATTATGTATAAATAAAATTTAAATCTTAAACCATTAACTTATTTTCTTATTTTAAAAAAATAAACTATAAAAAATCATAAACAACGATCTCCTTGTATAAAAAAATAAATAAATCTTAACCAATCATATATTTTATGTAATAAAAATAAACAACTTTTAAATTCCTTAACACAATGAATGAGTTTGTACATAGAGAAATTTATCTACAGATCTGCAACAAGGGCACAGGCTGCTTAGACGACGCTCAACGAAAACAGCAGGCCCATTCGATCAGATTATCGATTACTTTCTTCAACCTGTACTGCTTCTGCTTCTGTAAATCAGTAGAGTATCCTTTGTCTCCCAATCCTTCAACTTCGACGGCCTTTCTCTTCTTGTCGTTGGCGGCTTGGGATCCACTCGCCCTGTCACAGTTACCTTCTTCTGCCTCACATCCACAACATAGTCCTGCAAATCTGAACATCATGTTACAAACACATTTAGAACATGAACATGAATTCGTAAACAAATTCCAGAAAGACTGTATATCAATAAACCTAATTACCACTTGAATTAAATTTTAAGAAACTGAGTATCTGTAAAAAGATTGAGATAATCATCAAAGCGCGCTAAATAGTATCTTCATTAGTCGTTTCAAGATGAGTGTGATGAACAATTAACATACCGTCCACTTTGGAGAGCACTTTGGAGACTCTGTCGCGGCAATCTTGGCAGCGCATATTAGCATTCAGAACAATCATCTGAACCTGCAATATTGTAATTAATTTGATATAACTTTATAGCGCCCCTGTACTAGACAATCCAGTTCTTATATGCTATCAAAACTAGACAAAAATCAACTGGCAATGAAGAATAAGAAAGATATTAATGGAGGAAATGGCTTACTCATGGCATTGTTAAAGCCTCGGCAGAGCTCAGCAGTTGAATCGTTGGAGCCATTTGGGTACTTTGATTGGGGGACTTGAGGCAGATCCTGAGCTGTTACTGTTTCTGGGTTTATATGATCTATCAACTGCGCCTTTGAAATCTTTATAACTGTAATCCCACTTCCATATTAGATTGACGATATGATCTGTGCTGTTCTGTTGTTGAATTTCTGAGATGAGAAGTCCAAATTCTGCACGCGGCTTTGCCAGTGCGTCGGCGCGGTTTGGTATCGTGAATGAGTAGTTATGTTATGTAGATTATGAATATTTGCACGCCTTCCTTGCATTTGGATTTCTCTCAGACGCGCCAGCTGCTTGCTTTAAATGTGACGGTGTGGGTATTGATGTTCTTTGGCGCTTCGAGACAGCCGAGTGAGACTGTTGTGGTTGGAACTTGGGCAATGGACGATCCTTGCGAGGTGGGTCGAGTATATACATGATGATATCCATTGCCATGCGCTTCGAAATTAAACAAATAATTTCAATTTTAGGGGGTTCATTTTCATTTGGAATATTAGGATGGAGTCTCGTTTAATAACCAACAACTTTTTTATTTTAATTTTATTTGATTATAACTAGCAATTGCCCCAAGAAAGGTGTAATAATACGCCGTGAAGGTAATTGTTAGCGGGTAAGTGAGAAGAGGTAGTCTGCCCAACCAGTATAACCTAACAAGCCAATTTATTTGGAAAATGTTTGATAGTTTAGAAAAAGGCCTGTATGATGAGGAGTTAGTTTAGAAAAAGGCCTATTTAGCATTTGTACGCTTGCAATTTCAACATGTGTATGGTAAATTCAATGCAATTTCAACATGTGTCTTGAATTCAATGAGGAAGTAGCAAGTTGCTCAATATTGCCTTGTAACATGATCCATATCTTTTTTCAACAATGTTTTATGCCTGGAAGTAGCAAATATTCGGATACAATATCTATTGGATATCTTGCAAATATTCTGATACAATATCTATTGGATGTCATATAGGGGTTGTTGAACAAAAAAAATGTAACAGAGATTCTAATTGGCCTCTCTGCAAAAGCATGCACAAAGTGTTTGTTGATCTCACACTGGGCACTCTCATTTGCTCTAACAAATTCGGGCTTTTGTTCCAGAAACAAAATTGCAAAATTTGAGCATTTGATGCAATTATCCGGTAGCAGCAGTAAGTCAGAATGAACAATTGGATAATTTTGCCTATGAGCTCCATCTGAGCCTTCATTACAGTTGAACAGTGTTCTGTGAAATAAACTCGCCAAATCTCAGAACCAATGCCCATCAGAAGTGCTGCTTGTGCTGCCTGTACCATCTCTGTGATTTTCTTGATTACTAAGGTCTAGATTTGTTGTTCATGCTATTCCTGGTTTTGGTTTTGTTTATGCTATGTTTTTGTGAATATCTTGTCTGTTTGTCCAAGTAACACCTCAAATAAGTATAGACCACTCAAAAGTTGCAAAGAACACAAATAAATACAAAAAAGGTGAAACCTACTTTTTCTTTCTATTGCAAATATCTTCATGACCGCTAGGGCAGCTTTTTATAGCAAATTTATAATATCAACCTTCTTTAAGTTCTGCACTCTGCCATCTATTGAAAGGCAAATTCTTTGTATTTTTCTATTATTAAAACACATTGTACTCTTTGTATTTTCTGTTATTAAAACTCGAATATGTTCCTGCTGTGTTTTCCATTTAGAGTAGCTTGGCTTCAACGAATGAGGTATAAAACTGGAATAGCTTTTAAATTTTAATGTTTTGCGAATATGATATGCATAATATTTTCTAATACATTAGTAATATTTGCATTACTACTTTTGTCCAAGTCTCAAAAGATTGGTCTTTCGAGGTTTAATTAAACTACAAATTGTTTCCTGCATAGAAAATGGGCATGCTGGGTGAAATCATGAAGTTGGGTGTCTATTTTGGGGGGGTCTATGACAAAATCGAATTTGTTTTTACATGTTTCTCAACTTCGAACAAAGAAAAGTTGT
>LPNX010396884.1:161746-186998 GCA_001517045.1 Pseudotsuga menziesii | reverse complement strand
ATGGAACATTGGTTAGAAGTTGACATGAGGTTGAGGTTGATGAATGTAATTCTATGTATCGCATATGCGATATAACGCATATGCGATATAGATTATCCATGTTGCATATGCGTTATATCGCACATGCGATATGGATAGGTTATATCGCATATGCGTTATTTGAATATTTAAATATTTGGCGGGATTAAGGTTTGGCATTGGGTTTGGAAGCAGCTTCGGAATACCGAACCCAATGGCTAGGACAAATCAACCAGGGCTATTGCTCAAGTCTTTTAGAACTCTATCAATATGCTCAGATTAGATCTCGTGTTTTGATATGACATACACAATATTTTTTTATGAAAATGTATGATATTGTAGAGTAAGAAATGACGATTCTGAATATATAATTTTTTCCTACAAAACTATGTTTTATTTATTTATAATTATTTTTCTAAATGACACATGTCAGTTTTCGAGAATACATACATCGATTGTTTCTTATATAACTTTCAATTTCCATCACCATTTCCCATAAAAACTATATGGTGCACTAGATGAGATCAAGCTCTGTGATCTTATATTAAGAAATCAAGGATTTCATTAATTTTTGCCCCTAAAGTGTTGCACCCGCACATAAGGTTTTAATTTCAAGCTTTTCTGACTTCATTAATTAATAATAAAAAAAATAATTCATGAAAATTTCCGAATAAATAGTGTTGCACTAGGCCCATATGTCCTTTATATGTCTGCAAGATTTTATCTCAAATGGACATCATTTACCTCATATATTGCTGCACCCGCACAAACATATATGTTAAGATGTGCTGAAAATTTGAAAACCCACTTTCACGGAAACTAATTTTATAATCATTTTCACACACTTTCTCTGCATAAACCCTATATATTATGAAAGATGATTCAATTACCTATATTTTCTCTTTTTACTTCATCTTCAATTAAGTTAGGGAAGTACCCCTAATTGTCACCTAAAATTAGAGTTTTCCATTTATTCCAGTATTATGTGGCATCTAAAGTGTCCTTAAAGGAGTCCATGATTGTGCATCAGCCCATAAGATAAATGGAAGTGAACAAAGCCTCCGGAAAATGGGTATAAATAGGAAATTCCTCTACCACAGTTCTACCCCTGCTATCACCTACCTTAACTATACCTGAACTTGTCAATATTCTCTGCAACGCGCCACAGGTGGGATGATCTCGCATCCCCTGTGAGCGATTCACCACTTCAATATTTGCGGCATGGCAATGGATACGATCGCCCGTCATAACTTCCAGACCGTAAAGCTTCCTGTCAAGATCAGTACTCACGCCTCTAACTTCTTTCCTTCCCACGAGTCTGGCTTTATGGCCATCTTCGCAGATAAGGAAAAGTCGATCGCCTCATCCATCATGGAGGTTGGCATGTGCTTGAACCATGTGCCTCATACAATGGCCGTGTGTAGAGCATCGAAAGACAGGAGGGATCCGCGTGTTTGGGATGAAAGGCTGTATGCTGAGAAGAACCTCCTCATGCCCCAACTGACGGATACTAGCTCCCATTTTCGGCCACAAATGTCGATACAACGATAGTGGGCCTAGCTTGGATGACGACACTCCAACATCGGATCGCTCCAACATGAAATGAAAATTCACTCTCCACACCTGAATTGGCCATGGCGTCAGCTAACTTGTTCCCTTCCCTCTTGACATGAGTTAACAGAAGGGATTCCTCTCCTACTAAGATCAGCCGGAGGGTTGATAATCTACTCTCCCATCTCCAATTTTTGGAAACTTGAGTCATGAGGGATCTTGCTTAGAGCTTGCGAGCCATGTTGATGATGATTTGGGAGTCCCCTTCCACCACCAACGGGATTTTACCAGTTTTCTAAGCCCAGATAAGGCCATTGATTAGCCCTTCAAGCTCGGCCATGTTATTCGTGTTTGTCCCTATTGAGCCCCATAATAGGTTAATAATGTAGCCCTTCGAATTCCGAATTGCACCCCCATATCCAGCTGGTCCTGGATTACCTTTAGCAACATTGTCAAAATTGAGTTTGAAGGTTCCAGAGGGAGGAGGGGTCTAGAATAGCGGGTTGGAGACTTGCACCGGCCTCGGGCGAGCAATTGAGTTATCTGGAAGCAATTCATCAACCCCGAAACCCTGCAAAATGGTTCGTTCATTATTTATCACAACGAGATCTTCCTGCGTCTAAGACTACAGGGTTATAGTTTCTTTCAGGTGTCTTGTAATGGCGTCCCACATCTCCCCTAAATTTTTTGCTTTGTTCTCAAATATTTTTTTGTTTCTTGTCTTCCATATTTCCCAAATTGTGAAGTTAGGGAGAAGTTCCCATAAACGGTTCACAATTTTGTTATTGAAACTATTAGTGGGCCATTCTGCAATGGTTAGGTCTGGTCTTCCCCTGCGTCTATTGTCTCTTCTGAAGATGGTCACCCCCCTCTCCCATAAGGTCGTGGCCACCCTACATTTGTCCATCAAATGATTAATAGTCTCTGCCTTCTCCTCGCATAGGAAGCATCAAGATGGCCCAATAAAACCTATGGCCTATAAGTTGTCCCAGGTTACAATGCATTGTTTAATAACCAACCAACAGAAGATAGATACTTTGGGCCACCAGCCGCCCTTCCATATTTTATTCCATTTAGCTTCTAGGATTACATTGAGGGTTTCTGTTAGCAACCCTATGACTTCTTTTGGATTGTAATTGCCATAGTTAGAATACCCCCACCTTAGCTTATTTGGTTCGGCACTTAAGGGAATCTTTTCGTGGAGAGTTCTACTAGGAAGTTATCTAAGTCTTCCCCTGGTTCCTTGTCTTGCCACCATCTCTTGTCCTTCCAATTTCTGAACCTCTGATCATCCATGTTATGATCCCATAATTCCGCCACATTTGCCATTGCATTGTTTTGAAGGAAAGAGAGTAAAAAGGGTGTATCATTCCAACACGAGATAGTTGGTTCCTGGTTCAATGCTTCACTCGAGAATCTTGCATTTTGACTGTTCCTGACTTCCCAAAAGCTGTGTTTTTGCACTAGACCCCGGTTTGGCTAGGCTGTTTTCCAGATGCTGGATCTGGTGGGGTCTTCCCCAAACCTGACCAAGGTTTGGTGTGGCCATTGGGGTGCATATTTCAAATGCCACAATTTAGCCAAAGGTTCTTTGTGGTAATTCACCCATCTCCACCAGATATTAGGACTCATTATTTTATTAGTATCCAAGGGATCTCTAAGACTCAGGCCTCCTAAACTCTTCGGGGTACAAATGGTTTTCCAGTCCACCAAAGGCCATTTTCTAATATCTTTGGTGCCCCCCCAAAGGAATTGTCTCTGTAGATTTTTTATCTGTTTTAAGATGGTTTTTGGGACTACCAAGACTAAGAAGAGATACATTGGCATCGCCTGCAAGACCGACTTCACCAGAATCAGTCTACTTGGAAAATTAAGGGTTCTATAGGTCCATAGGCTGAGATTTTTGTTGATCTTGTCTATAAACTCTTTCCAAGAGACATGTCTGATAGTAGAATCTGCCATCGGAGCACCTAGATACTTAGAAGGGAGGGTTCCTTCCTCAAACTCCAGAATTCTAAGGATGTTTCCTTTAGTGATCCTGGGAGTGTTGAAAAAGTAGGTCTAGGATTTCTCCTTATTGATTTCAAGACCACTGGATTCGAGGAATGTATTCAGACAATATTTCATTTCCCTGGCTTTGTGAACCGAGGACAAACCCATCAGTATATTATCATCCACAGTTTGTTGGTGGGTTTGTGGGTCCATTCCTTCCGTTAAGGATAGGCCCCAGATTTTGTTCTCTACTCGCCTACTCTTGATCAGTATTCCAAGTCTTTCAGCCGTTATTATGAAGAGGAATGGGGATAGAGGATCCTCCTGTCTTATTCCTCTCGAAGCATTGAAAGGGCAGAGGGTGAACCATTAACCAAAATGGAGAAGAAAGCAGAGGAAACTAGGTTCATGATTGAGTTTGTCCAATCATTCGCAAAGCGAAACGATTTTAAAATGCCCTCCAAAAAATGCCAATTTAGTTTATCATAGGCTTTTGAAAGATCGATTTTAAGCAACATACCTGGGGACTTGGTCGCTTTGAGAGAGTGGATGGTCTCGTGGACTAAGATGATGCCATCCAAGATTTCTCTTCCTTCAACAAAGCCAACTTGCTCCGGAGAGATGATAATAGGGAGGAGTGGCTTCAACCAGTTAGCTATTACCTTTGAGATGATTTTGTCGATGACATTACACAGAGCGATCGGTCTGAGTTTGTCGGGGTCTTCTGTGCCACTTTCTTTTGGGATGAGGGCCAGAAAAGTAGAGTTGAGAGATTTGAGGATATTCCCCGATATCCTGGAGTCCTCCACCAAGGCTACAATTTCTTCTTTCAGCCAATCCCATCCAGCGTGAAAGAAATTAGAAGTGAAGCCATCGAGTCCCAACGCTTTATCTTTAGCCAATTGGGACACCGCCATTTCAACTTCTGACATCTCGATGGCTTTGCCAAGCACTTTGTTGTGGTCTTCTGTGATTAATTTGGGGATATGTCTGAGAACCTCTCTTTTTGCTTCCTCCCTGTCTCTGTCTGGTTCTTGCAGGAGGTTAGCAAAGTAATGGTGAAGAGCATTCTTTAGATCCTCTTGGGTTTCAACAATGCTTCCATCCTCCTTCTTCAACCTGTCCAGTCTATTACCCTACCTATGTTGAATGGTCGCTTTGTGGAAAAACCTGGTATTATGTTCCCCTTCTTGAAGCCACTTGATGCGGGATTTTTGGCTCCAATAGACTTCCTCTTGTCTCTCTCTTTGATTGAATTCCTGCAAGAGAGTCTTTTCCTGAAGTCGGAGAGACTCAGAATAACCATTAAGAATAACTTGGTACTGGAGATGTTGGATCTTGGTCTCTAGAGCCTACTTTTCTTGAAAAATATTGCTGAAGGAGTCCTTGTTCCATTTTTTGATGCAGTTTTTGAGGTGTTTCAATTTTTGCTGGAACTGATACATGCGAGAACCTCTGACAGGGGGTGAGTTTTCCCACCAATCTTTGAGTTTCTCTTGAAAACTCAAATTGTTAGTTCGTGTACCCGTTCCTTTTATTTTCATGCGTAATTGCCCTGAGTAGAAACCCCAAGTAAGTAAGTGAGTAAGTGAAAAGTGCTTGCATAATTACATATATAGACTAAGTGATTCTCGCCAAAGGAATAGGTAAAGCGATTATGTAAGTGATAAGCACTAGTGTTATTACATATAAAATTCGCAGTCCTCACTTTTTTTGCATCTCCAAAATTCACTTTTTCACCATCAATCTCACTCAATGAGCGGGCTCACAAATCTCATTCATCCGCCGCCCTCCTTGAGGCACACCCCTCCCCTTTCTTTTATTCGGTGAAAATCCCAAGCACCTTAGTAATTCCAACAGGATATGGCACAGGTAGGATCCACTGTGGCTGTTGGTAACTCCAGGTGTGCCGCCCCTTCCCGTCCGATAACACCCATTCTAACCCCGGCTGCTTTACTCCAGGAAAGTCTAGAAAAGCAAGCGATCCACTTCCATTTCCTTTCTCCACATGCTAGGTAACTTTTTCTATCACTACCATGTGCTAGGAAACTCTCTCTAATGGCGGCCTAACTTTGTGTCTTTTGGCAGGTGCCCTTACTTGGTGTACTTGGTGGACATGTACTTGGTAGGCGTACTTATGCGGCCTGGTTTCCTTCCTTACTTTAACTGGGCGTAATGATTGCCTTATGCGGACTGGAATGACTTTGTGGCCTTGGTGTACGTGGACTGGTGGTTGCACGTGGACTTGGCCTTAAGTTCTAGGCTTATGTGGAATGAATCATATAGCCCTGCCTATAGCGTCCGTCTGATCATCAAATTGTTAATAAACGTAAGTAAGCATTAACATTGCATGCACTTTAGGTGGGAACATCTGTTCCATAGCGATAAGTGAGGTCAAGGGATATGGTCTAGGGCTATGGTTTTTTCGAGGTAGAGTGTAGAGGTCGAGGGTCGAGGTCTATGGTTCCATCTCGGTGGAGTAAGAGGTCGAGGCGGGGGTATNAGAGGTCGAGGGTCGAGGTCTATGGTTCCATCTCGGTGGAGTAAGAGGTCGAGGCGGAGGTATAGTATTTTATGGTTATATGGTTCCGTGACCACCTCTTTCCTATCAATGAGACTGGCTATGATCGGCTATGACGACTGGCTATTGGCACGTACTTTCAGGCAATGAGAAAAGTAACTGAGTGTCTATTACTCCTGGCTATCAGCTATGACCTTCTGTTTATGATCGGCTATTAGGGGCTTNTATGACGACTGGCTATTGGCACGTACTTTCAGGCAATGAGAAAAGTAACTGAGTGTCTATTACTCCTGGCTATCAGCTATGACCTTCTGTTTATGATCGGCTATTAGGTGCTTATGGTGTGAGTCTGCTATGTGAGTTGCTCTATGTGCTGTTGCAGTAGGAGTAGGTGGACCGGGTGCCTTACAGGGCGTACTGGCTGTACCTTAGGCGGACTTGGTGTACTTCTCTTCCTTCATCTAGTGGGGACTAGTAATGGGGGTAGAAGGAAGGAACCTGGGTATATTGGTGGATTATACTTACAACCTCAAACTGGGAACTACATCATATGCGCATATTTCTTATTATACCAATACCAATCCTACTTTAGAAAGGGGAGACTTATTCTATTTCATTGCACCTTGCCTTCATACTCATAGTTTGCTATAGATAGGTCTTGACCCCACATATAGAGGCCTTGATCACAATCAGAGGAGGACCAGAGTATATGATCTCTTCTTACATAACATTTTCACTTTCACACAACACAAGAGTATCTTAATGGGAGGCCCGGACCAAAATAATGAAATATTATATAATATGGGTTGTCATCCAACCCCCTAAATAATAGGTTGCATTGAGCAACAACATTGAATTCTAATTGAATTATAAGATAATAAGTTGTCATATTAAAACTTCTTTTTTGTGCCTCCCTCAACAACTGGACCTGCTGAGGCTATTAAAAAATGAAGAACTATATTCTTATCTGGTGGGTAGTAATTTAATGTAGCCTAGTAGGGGGATTATCACGGATTAGAACAGAAGCTCCCATGGATACCAGGAATATCTATTTTGAATATAGATTGATTATATCATATATTACAGCCATACGTATGATTCAGAGGTTTCATTTATCAACAACCTCATCAAATTAGAGGAAGTTTGAATATTGTTGTCAACCAACTAACATGGGATTCTACGGGTTGTTTAGTCTGGATATGGGGGTGCTAAGGATCTCACCTATTCAACATGGACTTGCCAGTATCTTATTATAAAGGGATCCATCAGAATACTACCCAACAACATACATGTAAAATGTATTAATGTGATTACATATAATTTTTGGGGGATGGAGACATATAAACTTAGCATTGACACTGGACAGTACGGGCTAGTGGATTGCCACCTCTTAGCAAGGAAGGTGGAAATGTTGTGTACTTTCCATAGAAAGGATGTATTGATGCGCATATCGTAAGGATGAGAGGGGAGAGCCTCGCGAACCATAGCCAGGTATATGGGGAAACAACGGGTTTCAAACCCTCATCTATCGATACACACACTTGACGGGTTCAATACCCTCATCGATCGATACACACTGAACAACGGGTTTCAAACCCTCCGATATTTACGCTTTTCGGGCTAGGAGGAGGTCCATTGCTAGCTGGTCAGTGCTGATAGTTCCTTGGCATAGTCCCCTAGTCTATGATACTCATATCTTCTACGTGTCGCATCTCTACTCACTTTTCGCATCGATACGTCCTTCCCCTCCTTTGTCGGGAAAGAGCTATGCACCTAAATTGGACTGTTATTCCCTCTCCTTTTAGTCGAGCAGCTCCGCCCCTAAATGGATTATTGCACTTAGTCAACTGCTAGTATTGAACTATTACGATGTTTGTTTGGAGTATTTCACTAGGTATTGTTGTCTTTTCCACATTGACAAAGACTTTCAAATGTAGTGTGACCGGCATATAAATTAAGTAAGTATTCTTTCTGGACGCTGGTGAATGCTGTATGAAGCCCGTGACCAATACCTACCAATGCTCTATGTTTAAGCCCGACCAACGATGCTCTATTTGAAGCCCTTAGCAATAGTGGTACTCAAATAAGATTATTGAATAAAGTGTTATCGAACGCTGGTGCAATGCTGTATTGAACACTCGTCCAACAATGCTGTTATATGTGGTGGGCCTATGCATGCTCTAAGTGAAGTTAATGGAGCCGGTATTGTATAAAGTATTGTAAAGACGCAAGGTTTATAGCATGATGCATATAAGTAAAAGCTAATAGGCATAATAAAAAATGAATATAGTCATAGTGCCTACCCACTGAGTATTATTTATCCCTCCATCCAGCAAGTGTTTTTTGTCGAAGCCTGTCCAATGCTTCTTGCTCTAAGTTCAGGTAATGTATCCGAGATCTCTAAAGGGTGTTCGTTAATACATACGCTACGCCAGGTGGTGAGTTGGTAGCAATAGGTGATAAAAACATTAATTGAGTAGGCAGGCATAATCTAATATAAAGGTCATAGCAAAAGGTCCAAGTGCCCAAGCCAAGCTAAGCCGGTAAGATTTCAATCAAAGTAGAGGGTTCCTAGTAATGCAGAAAGTGCTTACCCAAGGGCGGGCGCACGTACAACAACTAAGTTTTCTTAGTCAATATGGTTAACAGAACAACAGGTTGATAGCATGCACGTAAGTAAAGGTAAGGGTAAAGGTTGTATATATTCCATCCCAGCTTTTCATAGAAGTTTTATAGCAGTACCCAGTGGAACCAGCATCAATTTAATAAGCAAGAGCATTTGAAAGAGCAATTGAACCAACAGAAGAATTTCCAGCCTCAGTTCCAGGATCAAAAGAATTCCAAGCCCAAGCTCTTCTAAATTGGATGGATCGGGTGATGCAACTGGATGTCCCGGGGACTAGGTTCATTAGCATGCTCTTCACTGATATGCAGGATGGTAGGATTGTTCCTATTATAGTAGTTGCCATACCAACCTCAATCTCTCTCTGTTCCAGGTGGTTGCTTCCCGTTTCCAAAGAACTGAGATGCATTCGCATGAACAGATAGTCGGTGGGTGCCGAGGATAAATGTGATGCCCGTGATTTCCATAGAAGAGCTACTTATTCTAATTAATGGAACTATAAATGGAGATCACAATATGAAAATTTATAGAGTGATAGACTAATCTGACAGAGAGTGGTCGCCCTCCACATCCTCTAATAGAATCACACCTATTCCCCAGACTGATGATACGAAGCAACATGGACAGAAGATGCAATATGAATACCATCTTTCCCACCAACAGCAGAGACATTATAACCTGTCACAACCGAGTCAAACCTAGGCATGGATGCCTCATCTATATCCCCAACACAAAAAAGATATATCTGTAGAATAACTAGACAAAGAGTGGTTAGCCATCAATAAATCGCATTCTAGCTGGCTTTATGGCTGGCTTTCTCAATCGTTCAATCCTTTATGAGGTCATGTAGCGTAGGTAAGGGGTTCTTTCGGGCATGTGTGTAGGGCACTGGCTTTCTTTCACAGAAGGCTTGCTAAAGACGTAAGGCAAGGTCTTGATTGAACCCTTCTCCATTCCCCTTTCTCCTTGCTTTTTTCCCCTTTCTCTTTCTAGATATAATATATCTATCTTTAACAAAGTGCTTTCCTTAGCGTTGTCTCACTTATTGTAATCAGACTGGAAAGAAATCTATCTTTAACAAAGTGCTTTCCTTAGCGTTGTAATTCTTATTCATATTATTTTTTTAAACCTGGAAAGAAATCTATCTTTAACAAAGTGCTTTCCTTAGCGTTGTAATTCTTATTCATATTATTTTTTTAAACCTGGAAAGAAATCTATCTTTAACCAATGCTTTCACTGTGCGTTGTCTTATTAAGTTGAGTCTTTATTTTCTAGAGGGGAAATTGAGGTTTCTGGAAAGCGAACTGCGATGGTATTTTAGAGGGGCAAGGAGCTAGCTATAGAATGGCTGAAAGGAGCTGCACTGTGAGTGTTGGAGCTACATACTGACAAAGAAGCCTTGGCCTTTCATTTTCCCCCCAAGAGACAGACTAGATGGAGTGAGGTAGTGCTTTTGCTAGAGCCAAGAGTACCTTATTTGATAATATGAATACTCTTATCGGGGAATGCAAACACCTTATCATCGGGGAATGCAAACACCCTTATCGGGTTGGGGATAGATCCACTTCCTTATCCTTTTCAGTGCCATACGATATCTTGTGAATGACTGGCAGCCAGTAGAGAGAGAAGAAGGCGGGCAAGGCAGTCCAGTCAGTTGGCCCTTTATCGCGTCGTGGCTGTTGAGAAAGAGAATACAGGTAGGTAGTGAATGACCTCAGCATAAGTATTGGCTGATGAGAGAGAGAAGAAAGGCCAGGTTGTGACACCCACCCTTTACACTTTGCAGTATATAGATAAGAGAAGGCCCACCCTTTACACTTTGCTGTTGATACCCCCCCACCCAATAAGTAAAATAAGAAATGATCCTAACTAGGAAACTCCCCACGGGACGCCGTACACGCAATTAATACAGATAGGGTGGACGCTTCGACTATACCTCAAGTATACAGTGAAAAAGATATGCTGCTTATCGATCGAACTCGCTGCTTACTGAAGGAGGAAAGTAGTCTCTTGCTGCATGCAATCTCTTGCCATCCCTGCTGCAGATGAAGATGAACTTGACACGGGTTCGCTTGCCGCCAACATAGATATAGTTGGGCGAAGCCACCTGGATAGGAGTGATTGAGTGATCAATGACCTATCTGGTTCGGGGAAGGAACTATGTTTCGTTCGACCAGAGTTTTTTAAAAACCTTCTCTTTTGACGTTCTTATTTAGCTAAAACTTATTTTTTAGGGTTGCTTTCTCCAAATATTATTATGATAAAAGAGGAGGGGGAGCAAAAATCATGCTAGAAGTTTATTATGCACGGTGTGTTTGTGGATATGCACGTATATAAATGCTATCTTTTTGGAATATCCTTCGATACCTCATCCCTAGACCCTTGATCCTCTGCCCTTTAGACCTACAGACTTTGGACTAGCCTTTGAAAACTCAGCATCATACCTCATTCTAGGGACCTTACAATCCTTTTGGACCCACAACCTACATACTTTTTTACCCTCCTTACCCTTCATCCATAATGCCTTGGGTACGCCTCCTTGGATGGACACTAAGGGTACTTGGGAAAATATACTTATACAATTTTCCCCTGCCCTATGACCTATAAACAAATCTTGCCTTACCTTACCCTCCGACCAACCTTGACTTCCGCTGCTTTCTGTCCGTATGATGGCCGAATACCCTTTTATGTCCGCCTTTATTTCTGCAATTTTATAAGAAGTCCGTATCATCCCCATTCAATCCGCCCCCATTCAGCCGGTTCGCTTTATATAAATCTGCATTCTCTCTCCCATTCCCCTTTCTGTCCGCTTTCTGTTTTCTCTTTTATGTTGTCTGCTATGAATGACGGCCCCCCTAACGCGCTTATGGGGGAGATATAGTTGGGTCTTTTGGGGTTCCGGTTGATTCGATCCAAAAAGCCAGCCCTCTAAACGGGCATTTGAAGAATCAAAGGTTGGTGTATCCGGTTTCCGAGGCATATGGATCCATCCATATGGGTTAAATAACTTTAATTTGGCTTTAGTCAACTGGCTTTTTCAAGAACTCCGCTACCGCTGAAACTCAAGGTGGGGTGCTCCGCTGGGTTATCAAACTCGAATTGTGCTTTAGCCAAAGAGCCTCGTCCCAGAAAGTCATTTATGCTAAGAATTCAATCACTTGCCCGGCCTAATAAGTATGAGTTCCTATACGATACGGCATAATCAAAAGGGTTACTCCTATATAAAAAAAGGTGTCTCAAGCCCTAAATGACGTATCTCTAAATATCAGAGGTATCAAATAAGAACGTATCTAAAGGCCCGTAAACCGGTGAGGTTTCGTGATAAGGAAGATCCAATAAGAAGTAGTAGAGTAAAGACTGCGTCCCTGAAAAACCAAAATGGTAAGGTTCCGGGAAAAAGGGAAGTCCGTCTGGATTCAACCATCCTTGTTGGCACTGTCAGGGTCAGCAGCAGCAGTAGTATTGTGTGGAGGGTGGGCAGAAACAAATAATCCAGCTCCTAAAAATCAATTTGGCTCTGCTACTTACTCAACATCGATTGATTGGACTGACTCTGCTCCTCTCATGGTTATAATAAAAAGAAGTAATAATATTGTTGGGTTAGGCTTATGTTTGGTTAGGCTTATCTGGCACCCCTTTCTGGTTAAGGGCTCTTGGCTCTTGGTAAAAGGGTAAGGGCATCTGGTGAGAGGGAGGCTCCTTCCTTACCGGCTTCTGTTAAAAGGTTACAATACCTTCTTCACTTCAATTTATCCCATGAATGGGATAACCTTATATATAATCATAGATAATTAGAAGCAGAATCGTGGAAATAAAACGTCATAATCTCATAATATATATAATATAATAGAAAGCATAAACTCTTGTTTATTTCTTGCAAAGTGAAGTAAACGCCCTGGGTAAGTGATATTACCCTTCCCCTCATTTTTGGTCTTCCTCCAGGGAGGGTTGGTTAGAGAATGCACTAAACACTCAATAAATTACGTATTAACATAGCTTGTCCAAAATCAATGTAAGTAACAACATGTAGTATATCGTTGATATGTGTAATATGCTCTTCTGTGCGTTGGTGTGATGTGGATGCGTAATAAGTGGGCTGTTGGACTTGGCTAAAGATAGTCTCCTTCTTGTTGAAAGGCTATTCTATCTTGGCAAAAAGGTAAAGGGTCAATGTATACGAGGTAGAGCTCGAAGTAAAGTATAGGTTAGAGGGTCGAGGTTGTTTAGTTCTAAGTATAGGGTCTAGGATAGAGGTATAGGTATAGGTATGTCTTATATGGGGGGGGGGGATTTTAACTGATTGGGGCTATAAACAAGGACCACCTCCTGTAAATAAGACTATATATTAGCAACCAACTCTTTATGGGCGACTACTGGCTATTGGCGAGCTCCTTATCGGTTCCCATACAGACAAGAAGACATCAACACCTGGCATTTACTATCGGCTATCGTCTATCAGCAATTATCGGCTATCATAGGTAACCTTCCTGAAATGGCCTAGTTCAGTAAGAATAAAAGAAATTTCTGCTATAAATTGAGAAGATCTCGGGTGGAAGGATCAGTTTCACTCAATCGGTGCTGCTCTTGTTTCGGAAAGCAAACCCCTTCTACTCTTACTCCTCTTGCTCCTGGTCCTCCCTACTACTGCTCTTCATCCAGCTCCTCATCGATCGGTTGGCTCTGGTATGGGGAAAACTAATCCTCCAACTCCTTCCTCATCGATCAAATAAATAAAATAAATCAGTGCCCCACCTCCTTAACATAGACCACCTTTGCACTATCAAATTTACCATCTGTTTTCACGTTTGCACTATATATCATCACTCCGTGCCACCCTTTATTATTTCAATTTACTTATATTAAGTCCTCCATTTTCTTGGGGCTATTCCCCCTCCTTCGTTGGTAGAGCGACTTCGCACCTTGCCTTCGACCATTTTTGGCAAGAGCTAAACAAACGTACCTCTCTTTGTTTTAGGGCCATTAGCCGGATTGAAAATAGAATTGAATGTATTGACTGGATTGAACAGAACGTGTATATTGACTGGATTTCACATAACGTCTATCGTATCGAGCTAGATCGAAGTATCGGTAAAGGTAAGAGGTTATTGTATCGATCGGTAGAGAAGATAGTTCGAGCTGCCTTCCTCCGTTTATTTCTTTGTTTCGGTTCTTTTCCACCGGTATATCTCGGTATATCTCTGTTGGCCATCAATAAAATCCAATCAATCACTCTATTTTCTGTTTGGCATAATCCAAAAGGTTGGCAGAAGACTAACGGTGGGCAGAGTACTCCCAGTGGGGAGAATCAAAATCATCGAGCTCCTCGAAATCGATTGGCCTATGCTCCTCAACCTCACTCGATTGGCCTATGTACGCTCCCCGCCCGCATGGTGAATCAACATAAGTAAGAATATTGTGGTTAGTCTTCTTATCTAGCTCCTGGTTAGCTCCTCCCCGTGTAGGTTAGACTTGCTGGACTTGGCATGGCTGGTGATGAAGGCTCAAGGCTCCCTCCAGGTGACTGGCTAGAGGTTAACTTACTAAAGGCTAAAGGCTACTGTTGGCTTGGCTGTTTATGAAGGCTTCTGGTGAGGTTAAGGCTCAAGTCCCTTTCCTTCCCCTGGGTGAAAGGTTCAAGGCTTCTGGCTTGGGCACGTCTCTCACTAACTGGCATCCATTGATTCGGTGTTTGTGATGACGACTCCCTTGAGAGTAACGAGCTTTGGCGAGAAGGCTTTTGTTCAGTAAGAAAAAAATAATCCCGGTTGGCATAATCAAACTGGTAGGAAGAATCCTAATAATTCAACATTGATTGGACTCTACTCTGCTCCTCGAAAGCTGCATCGTAAGTAAAAGCATGCTTTATATTGACTGGTGGTTGACGTCTGCATCTGTGTTCCTTTTTGGGCGAAAGGTGAGAGGCTCCTTCCTTCCTTCCTGGCAAAAGGGTAAATGCATCTATTGTACCTGGTTAGGCATTTTTGATACTTGGTGGGGTGGGCGAGGCCCTGATGGATCTTGTCTTATTCTGTAAAAAGGCATCTGGTAAGAGGTAACAGGTCGCAGGTTACAGGGAAAGGGCAAAAGGTGAAAGGCATCTGCGAGAAACATTCTTAAAGGGTATCAGTAAGAAAAATATATATATAGTTTGATTCCAGTTTTCTTTCATACCGAATCTAGCATAACATACTAGTTTGATTCCAGTTTTCTTTCATCCCGAATCGCCGTGTTATTACATATAGAAAGAATGGTTCTCGGTGAAGACACAGAACCCGTCAATTGGTGATCGCGTGAGTGATACTAGCATAATGACATATATAAAAGAATGAACGGAATACGACTCACACCGCTACTCTTATTCCAGTTTTATTCCCTTTCTTGACTTCCATTCATTCTTTATATATGTAATAACGCGGCGTAATTATGCTAGATTTTAAGGGGGCTCGTCGCGGGTTTCGCGCTACGTAGCTTAGTAGTTGGAATAACGCTGGTGACCTATTCGTCGTAGGAATAATATTGGAGCAGCGCGTTTGAACTAACTGATTAACTTTGCGTTTGTCCCGTTGACTTTAGCCGTATCCGTAGTTAATACTTTATATATGTAATAACACTAGGTGATTTGATGCGATCCGAAAGCGGCGGCATAAGACGTGCTGGATGAAGGAGACAGAATTTTTCAAAACGGAAAGGCTTTCGGGGCTTGACTCCCACATTCTCCCATTCCAAAGTTATTGGCCAGTGATCCGAGCCTGCCATTGAGAGGACCACCGCTCGGATGTTTCCTCCATCCATCATAATCGGTTCAGACAACAGAAATCTATCGAGTGTGTAGGCGATACCTCTGTCTCTAGATTGTTTATTGTTCCAAGTGAAAATACCGTTGATCGTTCTGACATCAATTAGATCCAGGTTATAAATGGTGTTATTAAACATAGTACTGACTGGGTTCAGGCTGTGAATGCCGCCCTTTTTTTGTCGAGGTTCCTTATCAAGTTAAAGTGACCACCAATAATCCATGCTCTGTTCTGAGCGAGGGTTTTTAGGTCTGTGATAGAATTGATAAAATCCTGATCTGATCTGCCTTCAAAGGGCCATAGACATTGGATATGAAACCACGAATACAGGTTCCGAGTATGTGGAACTCAGTAGAAATGGAAAAGGTGGTGGTAAGAAATCCTGATAAAGTCACTATGCTCGGGTTCCAGAGAATGCCCAGCCCCTTAGCCGCTCCTCTAGTATCAATGGCGGCCGATTCACATCCATTCCATATTTTTTGTGTTATCTTTTCTAACTCTTCTCCCGAGCATTTGGTTTCCTGAAGGAAAATAATCCCTGAATTATCCTTATCTATTCTTCTTTTCAGAATATGCTTCTTTAGTGCACTATTACAACCTTTGATGTTCCAGGTTGTAATCTGCATTAATAAAGATTTTAATTGGGGGGGGGGGAGGACTGCATCTATGGTAGGATACTACCATGAAGCCACCGATTGTTCTCCTATAGATTTGATTCTCTGGATATTACTTGGTATTCCTCGTTTGTCTTTTTTTGAGTGTTTCCCTTTGTCATTTGTAACTTTAAGGGATTCAGTCACTACTCCTAGGGTATTTGCATTCTTGGCTTGAATGATTTCTTTCTCTAGAAGAGAAACTTGTTGCAGGGGTATTTTTGCTGGTTCTTGATCAGAGCACGCTGCCTCCATTCTGTCTAGGTCTAGATCTCCTACCTCCATGTCGTCTGAGGCACCATCCCCTGATCCTGGATCTGCTTGGGGTTCCTCCATCCAAGTCCGCAAGCAATCCTCAAGGGGAGCAGATATAGTACAAGGGGAAACCAGAGGGTCTTGGTTCTTAGCCTCTCCTGATATTTCATTATCCTCCTCCCTTTGTTGATTGCTTGGGTTTTTTTTCTGCAGATCTGTTGTTTGAGCTTTGGCCTTGTTTTTGAAAGATTGATCTTCTTGAAGAGTTGCGAACCGGTTCTCGGTTTGCACCCTTTTGTGGACATCAGGACCCGAAGTCTTTCTGGGTTGCCTCTTTTTGTTTTGGATTTTGGTAAAACCTTGCGCATCCAACTGATCTAGCTCTTGCTTCCCACTTGATCTCTTGACTTGGGGACAGTCTCTGAACAAATGTCCATGTTCATGGCATCTCTTGCATCTAAATGAGATCCGCTCATAGTCTCTGCCTTGAAACCATTCCTCGTCTTCCCATGTTAGCTCTATTCCATCTAGAAGATCTCTTGAGATGTCCAAGTAGATGCATATCCTGGCATACGAGATGTATTTTCTCTGTCTCATTTGGTCAGAGACTTTGATGAAGGTCCCCAGGGTGTTCCTTATGTTTATAAGAATTACTTCCTTCCAATATTCTGAAGGAAGGGAATACATTCTTATCCAAACCGGGGCGATGGTCAGGTTTTCTTTATTAGGATCAAAACGTTCTTTCTAGGGTCTCAGGAATAGACCTGCCGAGTTGAAAAAATATGGGCCATTCTCGAAGATATTAGTTTTGTCTTCTTCGTTGAAAAAGATGATGGTAAAGAAGCCTTTAGCTCCCAACTGGAGGTCATAGTGGCCTTGGGGTTTCCATGTAGAGTTTATCCATCCCACCAACATCTTTTATGTGGGACATATCCCCATGAATTTGCCTATGAGGCCCCTTTCCTTCATATATTGAATCTCCTCCTTGACTCTGTCTGACTTGATCAGTAGTCGAGGGACCGTATTGGATTTTTGGACACACTGTCCCATCCTTCTTGTACCTTGATTCAGGATTTCCTCTTTTCTTGTTCCACTGCATCCTTCCCTAAATTTGGCATTTGTCTGGGCATTGAAAACTGTTTTTCCTTTGTCGTTATCCGATCCCATTATGGAGGTCTTTACCTCCGCATCTTCCAGGCTCCCGCGGTCCCTCTCCTCCTAGGGAGGAGCAGGAACCATCTCGGAATTTGTTGATGGGACTCCACCGACCTACAAAGGCTCTGAAAAACCTTCTACTATCCACCGAACACTTGCAGAGCTCTCCCTACACCTCACCCCGTATTGTCGAGATTTATTAATTTATACATTTTGGAGATGTTCAATTAGGCTTAGTTTCAATCAAGGTTACAGTTTCTGTTTTGTATTTATCATGGGTATGTAGGTTTGGTTTCAATAAATGTTACTGTTATATTTTGGATTTGTATTTTTCAGATTAATGTTTTTTATAATATTTAATCAGTTCAGAATTCAAATCTAGAGAAAGTTTCATTTTATTATTGATATTTTATTATAAATTATTGTTGTTTTAGAGTTAATTATTATTTTGACGATTAATAATGTCTAATGTATAACAGTTTTAGTAATGTGTAAACATTTAAAAAATTTAATAATATCTAAATTCAAATTTAATATAAATTTTAATTTAATTTATTTTATTTTAAATTAATTTGAGTTTTATTTGAATTTTATAGTAAATTATTTTTGAATTTTAACTCATGTTAGATTTAGAAAATGCAATGAAGTTTTGTTTTATCTTTTTATACCTGCCTCAGCAGCAGGTATATTGTAATCGATTGCAAGTCAAACTCTTTTGACTTTGGTATTAGTTGGTGTCTTTTGAGGCAGGTATAAAGAATTAAGATCTGTTTTTCAAAGTATGATTTAGGGATTTGTAAAATATTTTTTTTAATTTTGTTAAAAAACTATTTTTGTAAACAGCTGATTGGTGGATAGAAGATGATGTCAACTTTGGAATTTGGTATCTGGATTTGAGTTGACATGTGGCAAGATGATGTCATAATAATAAAATTTAAAAAATTAAAAATATATCCCATTGGAGCCAGCTGTTCTGGTTTTTTTTCAGACCTCTGGCAAAGCGGACGCCCATGCCAAGGAGAATACGCCCCAAAATGAGAATCTCGACATTAACGTCCGCACCATTGAGTGCAGAACCCATCAAAAAACTGGTACCCCCAATCAACATCAATACCTTACGTCATATGTTCTGGTAATGGGCGATGCAAAGAAGGACGCGATGAGCCCAGCGAGATACAGAGAAGATGTGAATGTCGTGAGTAGTTGGCTATCAAATTGACAGTACTGATTTGTAGCTGCATCTCTCTTCTTTTCGTAAACATCGTGAAAAAATTTCTTAAGAAAGTTGTCCATAGATGTTACTCCGCCTGTAAAAATGAGGCTGGTATAATAACAAAATTCAACATGCAATATCAAGAACTTCTTAGAAAAAACGTCAATGAGTGTTGAATTAGAAGAAATGCTTACCTGAAATACCGATGTCGTAGCCAAAAATGAGACCGCCGGTGGCAGCCACGATACAGGTGACCAATACAAACATGGTGATCTTCCCTAGATATTCTTTTCCAGAGCTCGACGTTACAACTATGGCCCCTGCAGCCATGATTACTTTTTTGCTTATGAAATCTAATCTTTCTAATTAAGTTACAGAAACACTTTCTGAGATTCCCCGCCTGTAGATCTTAAAGATCAGGATGTCTAGTTATCTAACGAAGCAGGAAAGCTAATCTTATACATATATCGCTTCAGGCTAATCCTACCCTACCTCCTCTAACTGCATGGAGGATTCCTCGGGGGTTTTTCTATTTTATAGTCAAACATCATATCTTCATTACACACAAATTCATTCATTCATATGAGTTGTTTTGAATCGACTTTTCAGTTCAACGTTGTGTTATCAAACCAAACGGGCAATGCGGCCAGTAAACACACGTCAGCTGTACAAAAAAGTCACAGCACTTAATGTTAAATAAATAATATTTTCGGCCGTTCTGCGTACCGTTGGAAAATTCTGAGCTCCCTTCGCTTATTTATTTCGATCAGTTGACTCGTAGGCATTCACTCGGATGTTTTGTTGCCAACAGTCGAAGGATAAACACAAGCCCAGTTATAACCCTGAAAATTTCAGTGTCAATCTGCATTATTATTTTTTTATTACTTTCACAAAATTGTGGATATGACGCTATAAGCATTATTATAAGCGTGGTCTGAAACGTAACACTTTGCATTTCATCTGCTGGCACAATGCAACCGGATGAAGGCGGAGTTTAATTAGGTTCAGAATTTTGCTTTATTATAAAATTATTTTGGTAGTTTAAAATGTGCTAAAATTCTGGGGTAGAGTTTCATTTTAGAATTCCACCATTATCCTTTTAGAATTATGTTCCTTACAAATTCCCCCTGAATTATAGGGAATTAAATGCAAAATATTGTGGTTTTACATATAGGAGATCATTTGAGAATAGCCTGATCTCCACGACGAAGGTGCCGAGACGATGCATTCTTTACCATTTCGAAACGCCGGAGCTTCTTGGAAAACCGGCAGGGTCGACGATCGGCGTGGTATATGCAGCCGTTCTAGCAGAACGCTAGGAAGCTTGGCGAAACCAGGATCGTCTCTCGCATAATTATTCAATTTAAAGTTAAATTTCATTTCCCGGATGATTCTAGCGGCCACCACGCCAGTCATGCTCAGCTGGATCGAAACCAGAATGCTTGCAAATAGAAAGAAAGAAAACGTTCTAATCCTTCGAATTAGCATCTTTTCCATTAAAACGCGGTTCAGATGCTTCGATCGGCAAGCCCTAGATATGTGTCTAGACTCTATATAACCTGGAGGCACCAATGCTCCGTGCGGCTAGACATAGCCAGTCTTGAGGGCAAAGAAATGGTCATCATTCGGGATTCAAGATATTCAGGACTACATTAATAAATATCAATTTGACAGAACACCAAAAAAGCCAAAGATCCAACTCATAAACTGCGGCTGAATCCGCTTGCCTGGCCTCGATATGAATGGCAGAGGACAATTGTGCACAAGAACAAGACGTAGGAACGCCAGGACAAACGCAGATTGCACATCAAGTTACTGTAACCACAAAGTCCACAATGCTTGGGAAGTAGTGGTTGTTAGGTCCGCATTGCGACGAAACTAGATCTTATCACAGTTTTGCGTACAATGCAAAGGAAAGGAATGGAAAGCCAAGCATCACCGTCGACCGGTGAGCAGAGCAGAATTAGCGCGACAGAAATTCCTCTGCAAGCCAAGCAAATTAAGTGTACTTATCAATCTTTCATTCGATCTTTCCTACTACATGAAATCAAAACAACCTAATAACTTAGATCCTAACTTAAAGCCATGATTCCTAAGGAACCGGTAAAGCTGTGAGAAGGATGTATCAACAATCACATAGAACTTTATGCAACTTTATGCAGCATTTCTAACAATATACACAGAATTCCTACAATATACAACAACATTATCCATCTTTCTACATGAAATTAAAACCACCAGGTGAAACTTCTGCACACTGAGGTGTATCATACATGGTTAGCACGTGATCATCATCTTCCTCGACGAAACCATTGTTAAGGATCTTGACTGCTTCTCTATAGACCTGTGTGTTTTCATGAATTTGTAATGCCTCAATATTATCAAAGCCACCAGCGTCCTCAATTATGCTCACATATACATTAACTTCAGAGATGCCTTCATTCTTTTCAGTCTCGTCAGCTCTCAGTATTTTTTCTAGACCGTGAAGGCAGACTGTTATAGTCCTTGAATCCTGGCAGGTTAGAACATCACAAAGTGGCTTGATGCAACCCTGAATCGCAAGGTATCTGTAATAGAAAAGGGCTCATGTTATCGACCTTAAGACGATGGATGCAGAAAATTACACACACGAAGAAATTAGAAAAGTTTCGTACTTTATCTGTTCCTACGCTTGCAGAAGCAATTGCATTTGAAACCGCCCACGCTACGTCTCTCTTTATATTGAATTCAGCATTTGCTAGCAGAGATAAAAGTGGTGGAAATATATATGCATTGATCACAGCCTGCAATGAAAATGAGTGCAGTCCATTAAAACAAAAGCGTCAGTTATGTTACACTGGAAATATGACAGTGGTAGCGAGTAACACTATAAATCCAAAACGATTCCCACCTGAAGTTGCTCTGTTGTTCCTGCAGTAACATTGGAGATTATCCAGCATGTATGTCCTATTAAGGTTTTCTTTGTACTCTTATTTGCGAGAAGATCCAAAAGGCGAGGGAGAACCTTATTGTCAATAACAACCTGCACACAACAAAATATAAGATAAACAATAAAGTAAATCGTGTTTGAACCTTATTGTCAATACCAACCTGCACACAATAAACAATAAAGTAAATCCACTGTGTTTGAATTTGGACTCTTTGTATTATGTACAGTTTATCACAGCCGAAAATGCATTCAACAGATGCAAAATAACAATTGTATTGTATAATTATTTGGAAGAAGTGTGAAAAATGTTTGAAGTAACACCTGAGTTTGCACATCATCGCCAGTGACAAGATTGCCCACTGCCTTTAAAGCAGGATTAACAACAAATGGTGAAGAATGCCTGCGAACAGTTCATTTCTATTAATACACTGAGGACCTTATGTATTAAATTATAGTGACGCTGGAATTTAAAACTTAACATAAACTGAACTTAACACCAAATTTAAATTAACTATGAAACTATATGTATTAAGTTATTTATAAATACTAAGTGCTTATATTTATTGAGAACTATATATAAATACCAAGAGTGCTTATATTTATGTGCGTATCATGATACTCACGAGAGAAGCTCCACCAACTTTGGGCAAATGCCAGCGGCAATTATTCCTTGAATATTCTCATTGGGGCCATCAGAAATATATGATAGATCCCAGCATGCATATGCCAATACTTCCTCTTCTTCTATATGGAGAAGCCACTCCAAGGTAGGCAATGCATATTTCACCTGAAATCGATAAGCAAAAGGCAGAAACTCTTGATGCTATTAAATTCTAACTCTGATCATAGATTTCCATGTTCAACTTTGTAAGACATGGAGTACTACAACATGGACAGACTTCCCACCCAACGAAACACACTTGAAAATTTACCATATAATTAAAAGTTATTAAACGCCCAATCATTGTAAAAAATAGTCAAATCTACCAATCACAAAGAGCTAGAGCTAGATAATAAAATGGATTTTGCTTACCTGATGAAATTGAGGTTGGGGTTTCCCACTAGAAAAGTTTGAGAGAGCCCATGCACTTGTTCTGATCATTGAAATTGTTACATTCTTCTGAAACTAGGCAAGCACATGCCATAATGCTCCATGAGCGAGTACCATATCCCTATATTCTGCAGAGTCTCCAGCAATATTTCCCAAAGCCCAAACAACCTTATAGCAACAACAGTTGAACTCAAAGTGAGAAGTAGTTTTATTGTTGAAATTCAAATGCATAGAAGATAGTAAGATAATTGACAAAATTATGTACATGTTCTCGAAGATCATCATCCACAGACGTAAGAAGCTCCACAAATAATGGCAGTGCTCCGCAGTAAATTACAAGCTTTGTATGTTCAGTGTTTCCCGATACTATAATTGTCAAAGCCCAAACTACCTTGAACTGTATTATCATTTATGATAACAAGCTATCAACTATCACAACAATAATTCTAAAATAACTAGCTATAATCAACTCTAATTCTAAAATAACTAGCTATAACCAACTCTCTCGACCCAAACGAGATCGAACCTCTCCACTGAATTATTTATTTTATCATATTTATAAATCAATATAGCAATTGCATTTTACCTGAAGCTGAGGCATATCCGCCCTCCTGAGAATATCGACAAGAAGGGGAACTGCAGTGGATTCGATGACATCATCGATTGGAGGATTACTTTCTGCATAAAGAAGACATTAGTAAGGATTGACAAAAAATTATGATCTGTTTTCCATTTCTGATACACAACATTATCGTAGGTGAATAGTAGCACGGAAAAGAATCTGACCAATGCTTAACAATTCTCGTAGATGAATAAAAACGGCCTCCTTTGCTTGAGTGTAATTAGAAGCAAGCACGGCAACAACTGCTGCCAAAGACTGCAACTGCACCGAAAATAATGGATGGGAATTATATTCATACAAATAATTGTTAAGTATTTGCGTATGCAATAACTTAGCAAGGATGATAGTGGTGGTAAACTCCTAGTAAACATATATTGCTAATCAAAGAAAATTTACCTTTTCATCAAGGGAAATCCTTTGATCATATCCACTCGAGGGCTGAGAATTCAGGGCTTCTCTACGTTTTTCGAGCAGAGTTTCCTCCCTTTTAGACTTTTGAATCTCCACCAGGTTTTCCTCTCGCTTTCTACGGGCCTCTACTGAATCGACTGCCACCTTGTAACGTTGCTTCCGAGCATCGACTCTATAAGTACTCGCTCATAAGAGAGGAAAGGATTGACATTCACAACAACCGCATAAGTCTTAGCATCGGTTCTTCAAGTACTCGCTCATAAAGAGGAAAGGATTGACATTCACAACAACCGCACAAGTCTTCACTTCATCAAACCCCTCCAACTCCGTTTGCTTTCAGCGAATATCACAAGCCTTCCGAGATGTCATGTGACTATGCACACCAATACAAAGAAAGAGTCCACAAGTAAAGAGTGCCAATTTCTCCCACAATGTAATTAAAACATTCCTATGCATTCACATTCCACATTCCTTACTGACATGAAATTTGGATTTATATAATTAAGGCGTATCCTTTCAATCTCTCAATATCAATTAAATTTTAGTCGACTTCGTAAAATATTATAAAAAAAAACTTAATTTCAATTTTTTAAGGATTTGAAATTATTTTGGCAGTGGCTAGTAGCTTCTTCCATATGAGAAGAGAATTAAAAAGCTTTTACACTTGTTTTTAGGGGACAATTGCCTTATAAAAATTAGTAGCTTCTTCCATATGAGAAGAGAATTAATAAACTTTTACACTTGTTTTTAGGGGGACAATTGCCTTATAAAAATTAGTAGCTTCTTTCATATGAGAAGAGAATTAACAAGCTTTTACACTTGTTTTTAGGGGAACAATAGCCTTATAAAAATGAAAGAGCTTTTAAAGTAAAGTGTGGAGTGTTCTCAATCATACTTTTTAAAAGTTAGAACTTACACTATTTGCAATTAAGGCCTTTATTTGCAATTAAGGCGTTTTAAATAGGAAAAGGTAAGTAAGACAATGGAAAGATTCAAGCCTAAGGGTAAAGGAGAAGGGATTTTGGACAATAGAAAGAATCAAGGTTAAGGGACAATGGTAAAGGAGAAAATGGGAGATGTGGCTATTGGTAACAAAACTAATCTTGAAATTATTCTTCTTGTAATTAAGGATATCAAGAGGATGGACTTACATGGGTTAACATATGATGAATCAAAGAATATTGAGAGAGCTAATAAAATTAATACTAAAAATATCATCGAATTCCCGAACAATTTCTCCGATTGCTTGGAGAAAAGTATTGAATTCCATGTCCAAAGGTATTGAAGGAACCACCATCGAAGACTCTTAATCTTCATTCCTCATGTTAATCTATAAAGAAGAATAAATGTTGCACCCTCAGAAAGGATGAACATCTTGCACATAAGTGTCATTTCCTTCATCTACTTTAGTTTTACATTCCATAGAGGAGGAAACGTTTGATGCAAGGATGCTTTTCAAATTCG
>LPNX010396884.1:103209-160576 GCA_001517045.1 Pseudotsuga menziesii | reverse complement strand
TTATAAATTTATAATAAAATATAAATAAACTATTCTCACAACAATGATATTAATTTATAGTCTTATAAGCTATTATTTCACATTTCCTATTTATGCTAGTCTATAAAGAAACTTGCATATTTTTATAACATAAGTCAAGAATATTACTAGAAGTATGTAAGGAGGCTTGAATATGCTTGTTTTATGCTACATTACAATAACCTATATCGTATTCAAATGGACATTTTTTAATTCATTTTTGTTTTAATTTCTTTCAAATTGTAATTATATTTGTTTTATCATATATTTTTATAGCAAAATTATCCTATTGCTATATATTTTCAATCTCTTCTTAGGAGGCAGGTACTAAGCAACTTTGTTGCTTATTCCACTTGTTAATAAAGTAATAAAGAGGATGGTTTATCTTTTATTAATTTATTTTTTTCTTAGTAACAAATAATAATAATAAAAAACACTAAAAGGGTTAGAAAATTTTGGTGAATAATAATTTTTTCTTAGTAACAAATAAATAGAAAAATAAAAAAAGTAAAATAGGCTTAGTGAAGTTTTGAAAGGGTTAATCAAATTTAGTGGATATTAAATAGGATTATTGCCAAATATATTTTCATTTCCTTGTATTTTTGTATATAGAAGTTTTATCAAGGACTCAAAAATCCATAAACAAACATACATAGTAAAATTGTAAATAATACATATTTTAAGTTTTGATATTTTAAATTAGAAGTGATTTTGTTGCAAATTCATTGAGCTTAATTGTGATCTTAAACTATTGTTGTGGGGTATAGGGGATTAGGGATTTTTTTAATTATTTATTATTATATCGAGCCCTGCCTCTACATGGATGAATTTCAAAAATTTTACATGAAACATTTTAGATGTTTTTTATTAGCATGATGTTTGTAATTCAAATCCTACAGGATTTTTTGAATGTTTATATGAATCATTTGTTCTTGTATGTTTTAATACATGATTTCATTATTAATGGCATCATAATTTATTTGATTTTATATGGTTAGAGTGGTGAAATTATTGATGAAATATTTTTTTTTGTTCAATATGCAAGTTTAAAAAAATTTCTAATTTATCTCTTAACCAAAAAAATATTTTTCCAATTTAGGGTTTGATTTTAAAGTTTTGTGAACAACAGTATGGAATGTTTAGGCCATGGCTCTATTTTTTACCCAAAAAAGAAAAACGTTTATACTGTTATCAACCCTTTTATATTTGGAGGGTGTTTTTGGTGTTTTTTATGCAAAAATAATTGTTTTATAGCTAGAGTTATCATTCTTAGTATAAAGTTCTAGCTTCAAAGTATAAGTGGTTTTCAGGAATTTGTGGACACTGTTAATACCACGATCCCGTCAAACAATATAAAACAAAAAACAAAGGAAAGAGTCATGTTGTCTTACTATATGAATAAAATGTCACTAAATACTCTGGATAAATCTTTGTTATATATGAAATATTAACTTTCTAGTAAATAATAGCCTGCATAAGTGTGGTTCATTGGCGGTTCAGTTGTTATGAAGTCACTTGTTGTAAATTGGAGGTCACGAGATCAAATCCCACCTGGTTTTACCCGTGTCCCATGTCTTGCAGTGGGTGTGGGGCACCTAGGGGTATAGTGGTAGAGGGAATGGATCCCTGGTTCCCTTGTCACGCAAGTACCAGCCGAGGTCTAATTGTCGATTCCCCTAGTTACAAAAAAAACCTTCCGAGTAAATAATATTTAGATATGAAAATATTTGTTCTAACATAATGCAGTTTGAGGAGCTCATGGAATGATTTTGTAGCGCACATATAAATACATTTTTGTTGACTTATAAAAAAAACTAAAGAAATAGTTTAGGGGAGGAAGTTCAGGGATGAATCTGCAGAGCTACGAGCATGGGTGTGTTGTGAGAATCGTTGCATATGATGTTTCCATCTTTATTTGTTCTCCCATTACATCTTCCATGTAGACTTAGGGACCCCAATGGATCTTTCTTCACCCCTTTTCTATTATATATTTCTCAACTTTTCTCCTAAGAGTCCTTACAAACTCGGCGATCGACATCTTTTCAATGACATCCTCCAACTGCAGAGTTAAATTCAAACCATTAAGAAGCAAAACCCTGAACATGAATTTCTTCTCCTCAGGTTGAAGCTTGGGTTTCTTCTTAGGAAGCACTCCAAGTTAGCCCTCATTGCTGCTTAATTTCCTCTTGGTAGAAGATTCTGCCATCTTGGACACAAGAAATGACAAACCACAGAGGGAATATTGTGTTCTTCTATCGCAACGCTTGCTTACACTTAGCATTTGCAAGAATTGATTCATGCAACGAGATTTCATTAGTTTATACAAAGAATGCTATGTTTGGGGTCGATGACTCACTAATTAATAAAAAAAATTATGAATGTACAACTCAAGACAAGCTCTGGCATTCCACAATTGCTATAAAGCTCCGCTCAGTAGCCTCAAAACCACTCTGAGCAAACAAAAACAGTTTTCTATAGAACATTCGGGCTTCAAACTCCAATAATTCAAGTCCGGGAGGTTCTATCAAGCTTGCATGTGACTGAACACCAGGATATGTAGTGCACCCACAAAGGAAATTGTAATTGATTCTGAGCAAATTCTCCATAGAGAGGGTATTCTAAGAGACTAAGACTATCAGGTTATGTGCACTTTTGCTGAAATCTCCAAGGATGCTATTTATTCATCAATTTCTCTCCCAAAAGAGGAAAAAACATGTACCAATGTCATTAGAACTTCGTAGTGCGAAAGAACCTCATGATAGTGGGTAACCAAGGGAAAACTAAAAATAGTCAAATTTAGTAGTTAAACGTAGATAAAACCTGTCCAAAATGTGAGCATGGCACACTGCAGAATACGTGAACATAACACTAGTACTAGTTACTACACTGCTCCTAAGAATGTAATGGAAAAATGAGGTGGAAACTCTAAAACCCTAAAATTAGCAATAGACTTAAACGAGTTACATCAAAAGCGGTCGTAAGTAACTCCCCAACTAGCTAAACTGATGGATAATTACATATTCATGTCATCAAATGAATAGGAGGATGGGGTTTCATGATATAGCATAGAAACACATCAACATGCCTTTATATAAATTATTAGACTTTGTACAGGGATTCGTTACATTTCCATAGGATCACCAAAATCCAAGTACTAATTCTAATTCTTCGTCTCCCTGATGCATCTCGACGTATTGCTGAGTGACTGCCAAATACTATTTTTCACCCAATTCTTGTTCCACAAAAACATATATATTGCCTCGAGAATCCCATGCCATCACGTTTTCTACCATTATTAAAACATGCAGTGTAACTCCACAAAGCCTCACTAAACGCTGATAATATCAAACTACAAGTCAAACCAAAATTATGTTGTCTACAAACCAAAACTTTGCTGTGCACATACCAAAACTCAGCTGTGCACATACCAAAACTTTCTGTCAAATAAATATAGTGCAGATAATCATGGGAAACAGTATGCAAATAAATTATCCAAAAGGATTCCAATCCTCAGTAGCCTCAAAACCACTCTGAGCAAACAACACTGTTTTCTTAGAACATTTGGGCTTCAAAATCCAATAAATCAAGTCCAGGAGGTTCATGCACCAAGACACAAGAGGAACCTTGAAAATCAAAAGCAAAAAGTTTTTGTTATCAAAGAAAAACTAACAACCGTACTCAGGATTTAATTGAATTGCAATACATGCAGCTAACACCTATGACATCTAATATTCCTCTAATGTTAGAGGAGCCCATATCAAAACCTACCTCACTGAAATATAGCCAATCAACAATAAAATAAATAGTTTTAAAATAATTCTTTTTAATAAAAAAAATTAAAAACTTTACAAAAATTTACAACCACGAAAAATTTAACAATGTACAGTTGGTTGGATTAATAGACATAACCCATCCATATATATCATCGATTGTGGTGACAGAATAAGGGTTAAGAGCAACAAAACCAAATTTGAGAAACATGCACACTATTAAACTTTTCAATGACAAGCATCCAATATAATAGAGAAAGGTCTTACCTGATTATAATTTATTATCAAGAGACAATTGAAGATGATATCCATTGACCAAGCATCAAGTATCAAAGGCATCCAATCAAGCATCCATAAGAATCAAATAAGAGTACTAAACAATAGTATAAGAATTCTCTTCACAATTTTTTTTTTTTTTTATCACAATTAGATATTTTGGTTGGTTTTTATGAAGGTATTTATATTAGTAAGCCACTATGTTCAAGATATATGAATTTGTAGGCATATCTGTGTATGCTAAACTCTTATGGTTCAGTTGATAGAAGAGGAGGAGGTGGAGCTTATGGAAATTGAAAAAAATAAGGATGGTGGAAACACACCCGATCCTTCTAGAGATGCAGCTATCAATAATGCTATAAATGGTCATGTTGCCCCTACTAGATCTACATCTCTTGCAGTTGATCACTCACAACCAGAACTCAGTAAGGTTGGTTTCTCTCTCAACATATTTTTTGTTTGACTATAAGATTCCTTGGTTTGTCCTTTGTTGGTAATCTCTATCTTCTTCCTATTACTGCACATTTCCCTTTACAATGAGTATTCCCTTGCTTCAAGTTTTACATTTAATATTAGCTTTGAAAAAGGGTTTATTGAATTCTAGTCAAATAATGGCTAGGGAACTTCACAGCTGTACAACAAATTTGATTGAAATGAAGTTAAATCAATTCCATTTATGGTTGTGGACCTAAGTTACATGATTGGGGGAAACAGGTATGTGTTTCCAAAACTGAAACACACTGGAAACGTGACCACTCATTTATAAATAGCACATTATATTGGAACTTTGAAAGAAAGGATTATGAATAAATGAGCAAGAATATTTAAATGACAAGAAAAGTTCCACCATCGATTATATTGGGATCCTCACCATTAGTATCACCCGTTGCCTCCTCATCTAGCCTTTGGATCTATCTCAATCCTCCAGGGACATCGATTAACACCATTCAATTTTGATGAAACTACCTAATACCAACCTTAAAATATCATAGAAAAATCTCATGCCTAATCAATTATTTTGGCTTTATTGAAGGGTACATTTTTTCTAAGGCCATGATAGAGGAATTCAACAATCAATGGCACCAGCATCGGGTTACATAAAGGGCTTGGTGCTCTTGATTAAATTCCAATCCCATTCCTTAATACATGATAGAATCCAATCAAATGACTGTAATCTTGCCAATCCTGAAGTCCTTTAAACTGTTAAGTCTGTTGAATTTTTAATGGAGTATGAATTTCTACTTTCTTCATATGAAGTCTGATGAGGTTGGAAACTTTCTCAAACATACTAGAATAGTTAGTGGTAATGTTAAAAATTTAAGTAAAAGGATAGAAAATAAAATATATAGGAAATGTCAACTTTTACCAGCAGTTTTGGTCAAGTCAAGTAAAACAAAAAGTCAAACCAAGTCAAAATAGGTGGATGTAGAGAAGAAAACATGTTGTATGGAAATTGGTATGGAATGGAAATTCATTTCCAGTTGTAGAAACATGTTTCCATTGGATGTGTCTTTATGGATGGTAGTGGTAACTGGTAACACATTTCGGTACCAAAATGTTCATGGCACGACACCTATTCTGGTATTTCCGGCAACTTATCCATGGACTCTAGTGCCATGGAAAATACATTTGGTTGCAGGGAACCTTCTTTCTATTTAATTAAAATGAAAAACAACTTTATCTTCTACACAATTGTATTAGTGACCAGCTCCTTTCAACCAATCACTTCTATGAATGAAGAAGACATACTAAGTTATTTAGTGCTTATAGATGCAAATGTAAATGATATCAAGTCAATGTATTCAATTCAAGATATATGGAATTAGTAGCAAGGTCATCCAGTAGCACTTTAGCATAGAAAGATCATTAGCCATGTAACCATATACAATTCAATTGTAGTATTTAACCAACCAATAACCTTCCATTCAATTATGAGGACTCATATAAATATCGCAGCAATAATACAATATGACAGTTCTAATTATGACAATTTTATAGCAGCAGTGAAGGTTACTAATGTAAGGTGTATAAGACTTTTTGTTTTGCATTCAATATAAACCACACCACTCCAAAACTTGAACACTATTATTAGCAATATAGGACAGCCACCAAATGTATGTTCTAGACTTGTAGCTATGCAAATAATTAAATTTTCAGACTTTAGTTACCTATCTTAAAAAATATCACCATCCAACTAATAGTTAACCTTCGATTCAGTTCAGTGTTTACTGTGGTTGCAGGTAGGGGGGCTTGTCAAAGTTTAATAGTTTGCAGTTTATTGCAGACTGTAGGAAACAGGTGGAAGTTTGTTGATATAGGGATGTTACACCCTTGTTTTTGAAATGGTAACAACCAACATGGCTTCCTCTCTAATAGAATACCACATGGCCCTTTAAAGAAAAAACATGGCATGGAATTATCTTTGCACCTAAGAGAATTGGGTTTTCGAGTCCACATAGCACTAGTTATTGTATTATAATTAACACAATAGCAACTTACATATCCTATTAAAAACATTCACAGTCTAGCTTTGAACTATCAATTCATGGGAATTTTGACATGATTCCCAAAAGCAATGAACAAAACAAACCCACATTTTGCAGACACACCAACTAGATAAATACCCACAAAATCATATGAATCAAATCCATATTTTATGGTGAGGATATGAGCTTTCTTACCCTGATCATAAGCCATGATGTTTGCACAAATCAGAAGCACCATCGAGAAAGTTAAATCATTTTCCCTCATCCCCATCATCAACGCTTTCCAACGAATCTTGAGAGCCTCTTCATCTTTCCCATTTAGAGCATACCCTGCAATCATATAGCTCCACAAAACCACCACATTCTATTCAGGCATATTGTCAAACACTTTCCTTGCATCCTCAAGAACAAGAGGAACAAGAACGACAAACATGTTATCCTCACATCCTTTGAGGAATGGAATTAGAAACAACAACACCGTGCAGTGATCAAATACCCCCCAAAGGTGAAATGACAACAGGAAAAAATAGGCATGGAAACATTCTTAGAATAATCAACCCATAGTTACCTACCTTAGACATTAATTATATCATTTTTGTCTTATTACCTAGTCTCGTAGATTTCACTCTATGCTAGTTGCCTTCTACATGTCCTAGAAGTCAACACATGCCAAAACAGAGTCATGGAGCACTTGTGAGACCTCCTGAAAACCCATTTTATCATGTTTGGTTTATTCCAGATCCTCTAAGGAACATATCTTCTTTCTCTGAAAAGATGCCTATTTTATTGAGAATTAAGGAAAAAGGAAAAGCTAGACTAGGTGTAGTTGACTTGTTTTTTTTCCACATCATCCTCCCTCCTTTTCTCCTAATAAAAGCATGTATGAGTTTTATTTCCATCCCTCATTATCTTTCCTACTTGACTTAGCCAATTTGTGAGCATCTTGGTGGATTTGGAAACTGGTTTATGCACCTATGGGGGATTTGACTAGATTTAGTAAGCCTGCTTTTTGACCTTTTCGAATGGAATCCTTATGCATTAAAAAATATCATGTAATTATATATTTCACTAGCCTATTACTTCAAAAGGTTGGCTATTGTACACTTATTCAATACCGATTAGTGTTATGCTCCAATTTCAGTCTCCTTTGGTGTTAATTTTGCATGTTTGATTAGCAATTTTGTGAGTGTAATTGTTCTATCTCTTGGGTTCAACTTCCACATGGTATTAGAGCCTTTGTATATTGATTTCCCTCCTTCCATATTTCTATTGCAGGTTCGATATCTTGACTAGGAGCATAGTATGTTGACTGAAGGGCACAATTTCTGAGCTATGGACCAATATCAGAAGATAATGTTGACTCCATTCAATTTATTTGAGTGGAAAGCTAAGATGGAGATATTGTTGAGAGAAAAAGGTCTCTACAAGGCTACTATGGAAACTGAGGCAGAGCCCAATGCATTTGTAGAGAAAATCAAATGGCACAACAGGAGGGATGAGACCTATGGTCTTTTGTGTCGAAGCATTTCAAGAGACCTCCTCTTCCATCTTGATGGATTGACATCACCTAATGAAGTGTGGGAGAATATTGTAGAGATTTTTGGTAAGATAGGTGAGATGAGAGGACATCAAATCATGAATTATTTGATCTCCTAGAGTCCCAGTAGCTTCGATTCCTTGCAACTCTTTTTTTCCAAGTTTAAAGCCCTTGTTTTGCAGCAAAAACAGTATGGGATTGAAAAGAAGGAAGAGAAACTAGTTTTGGAAATACTCAGGAATCTTGGTCGACTATTTAGTGTTTTTTTTGACCTTCCATGCCACCAAGTTGACAGCTCGAGCTTGGAAGATGCCTAAGCTTGTAGATTTCATGGAATCCCTCACACAGGAAAAAGATAAGTTGGTGATGATGGGCACCATCGAACCTTCCAAAGACCAAGATTTGGTTGCAAGAGATTCAAGGATGGATTCAAAAAGCAAGTAAAAAGCTAAAAATCCACCTGAGCAAAAGAGATACAAGAACAAGTCTAAAGAGGAACCCCAAGGTTCCAAGAAGAACTTCCAGAAGAAGATGAACAAAGGAGAAATGAGAAAGTGCACATACTACAGTAAGGGCTATCATCCTGAGAGCTCTTGTATGAAGAAGAAAATTGACATGTTGACCCAAATCCTGGAGAATAATAAAATATCCCTTCCTGATTGATCAAAGAAGAGGGAAGGAGGATCAAGTTCATAGGACAGAGAGAGAGTACATGCCTTGGTTCCTAGCACATCAAGCTCACCTAGCTTCATCATACACTCTAGAGCTTCTAGACATATGGTTTTGAAAAAAGAGGAATTCTCCTCTCTTGACATGTAGAAAGGTCCACCAATAGTTTTTGGAGATGACTCTCTCACTAACAATTTGCGGAAAGGAAGGATTGAACTTGACCATGGTAAGTTCAATAATGTGTTGTATGTTCCAGGTCATGTCTCTAATCTGTTGTTAGTGTATTAGATGACTCACACTACGTCTCCAAATAAGGTCATATTCTCCCCCGATGATGTTGAAATCACTAATATTTTGAACGGTAAAGTCATAGCAAAAGGTGTTGTTCATCACACTTCGAAGGTATACATGTTTTCCCATTTTCTACCCTACTCAAACCCCTCTGCTATTCTGATTCATGCTAATGAGGAAATAAAGCTTTGGCATGAAATATTTGGCCATCTTAACTACAAGTATCTTTCTGATTTCAGTGAAAAAGATATGGTTGTAGAGTTACCAAAGATCAAGTTTTCCAAGGGAGTCTGTTAAGGTTGTATCCTAGGAAAACACCCAGAGCACAAATTTGAGAGAGCTAGTCATGAGAGAACCTCTGCACCTCTTGAGTTGATCCATAGTGACATTTCTGGTCCATTTCCTCATATTTCCATGATTCAATCCAAATATGCATTGAACTTCATAGATGAAGTTTCCAGGTATTGTTGGGTTTACTTCCTAAAGCATAAGTCTAAAGTTTTTGACTGCTTCAAAGTCTTTAAAGCCTTGGTTGAAAACCAGTCTGGGAGGAAACTCAAGATCCTCAGATCTTACAATGGTGGTGAGTATGTCAAGTTTGAGTTCATTCAGTATTGTAAAGATGTAGGTATTCATATGCAGCATTCGATCCCTTACACACCACAGCAAAATAGTGTCGCTGAGAGAAAGAACAGGTCACTGAAGGAGATGGAAACCTACATGATGGAGGTTAATATTTTGCCAACAAAGTTTTGCCAACAAAGTTTTGTATATAATGTAATTAATCATGGTGAGGAGCTGAAGGCAAAGGCCCCACCATCGATTTGGTTGTGTATGTTTCGGCATTGGGGATAGTTGCCGATGGTATGTCGTGCTATCCGGCACCTTAGAATTTGACATCATGTAAATATGCACATCAAATAAAATAAACCACAACCAGCTACGACAGTGCAACGTTGAATGAAAAGGGCATGGTTCCAAAGAATAAGGTGTGGGGGATGTCAAACCTTGGTCTATGGGGGGGAAAGCCCATGTGTTGCCACCTTGTTTTGATTTGTCATCTTCCTTGTCTCACCCAACCTATTTAATGTCTTGGTTTTGCTAGTTGAGGCAGTTATGGCTGAGTTGTTGGGGCAGTTATTGTTTTGGGAGTGGGGTGGTAGGACTGTCAGTCCCTTGCCCACACACCCACTCCACCCATGACTGCATTCACTCCACTCACCAACGACTGCATTCTCTCCACGCTTGGTCTCCATCTTCTCCACGACGCCATTCTTCCCTGGTTGGTTCATCTCCTCACGTGCCTGGCCTTCACCTCCACCGACATTCTCAACATGGTCTGTTCGTTCCTCGCATTGTTCGGTTGATCCGTGCGCTTAGGCCATTGTTTTGTCCACATCACACAGAGAGACGTGTTGTTCATCCTCACGCAGGCCGGGAGTCTTGCTCTGGGCTCCTCACGCATTAGTCATGGGTCTTCTCTGGTTGTGCACGGAGTGAGCAGGTAGAACGGCCTCAACGGCCCGATCTCTGCTTGTATGTTTCATAGCCATGGCTTTAATCCACGTTTTCTGCTTGCTGTTAGTTTAAGCCGTGATTCAGGTATGATGTTGGTTTCACCCACGATTTGGGTTGCTGTGGTTCTCTCCACAATGTTTGGGTGTTGTTGAGAGCCCAACGTCCTTCTTCCCTGTTTTGGGACTGTGCATAGCTGTCATCATTTTCACTGTGAGTGGTGACTGTGGATTGCCACATCCATTGGCTAAGTTTCCATGGCCATGTTAGGAGTGCTGTTTATTATTCCATGTGGGCTGTTAAATTTCCACAACTGTTGGATGAGTTTTCCTTGTTTGGGACTGTGGATTGTTGCTATCATTCATCATGTGTTTGTGGCTGCTGAAGTACCCTGGTTTTGGGTTGCAGCTAAGTTGTTTTGGCCACGTTAGGGCCAAGAACAACTCTGAGTTGTCTTGTGGACTTGAGTTGTGCTCATCTTTTGTTTGGGATTATCCCTGGTGGTCTTTTCCTTCATCACAGAGTTTTGAACCTCTTGTTTTTCTGCGGGTATGCAGTGGTTGTCCCCTTGGAATGTGTTGGATTGGCCAATCTGTTGAAGGCCTGTTAAACCCAACTATGTTGGTTTGCTGATTGTGTCCCTTGGCTATGTGTAAGCCTGCATTGTTCCCTTAGTCCTTGAGGAATCATGCCGAGCTCGGGGGTGGCATTGTTGCTGAGAGATTGATGAGCACGCTGGCCTATGGTTGGGTGGAACGTTGCAGCGACGTAGCTGGTTGCGGGTGAATTCCTCACCAAAAGATAAGTGTTGTTGTTATCCCATCTCTGCAATTATATAATCTACTGTATTATGTGAAATGATTAACACGTTCCAGGCTGAAATGAATATGTTTGCTTCCGCTGATTGTTGAATAATTGTGCATCTTGATCTGTATCATGCTTAAGATTTATCATTTCAGCATTGCGGTTGTTCATCTTCATGGGACTGTTTGACCATGTGTTTGATGTTCGTCGCATCCTCTTCGCCGGTCGGATAAGGGATGGGGACGTGACAGAGTGGTATCAAAGCTCATGTTGCAGCATGGGCCTGAATGGACCACCAAGGCACAGTGACAGAAGCAGAGTTTCCTTCTGCCCAGCAGAAATCATAATTTGAATGACTGGAAAAATTCAAAAAAAAAAAAATCACCTAAGCGTTTAACACTCGGAGGAGTTAGTGGAAAGCTCCTCCGAAATGGCGGAAGGTGTAGTCAGAAGGCCATCCGACGAGGTGCAGCAATGGAAAAGAATTTTTGAAAACTTTGTTTAAGTGTTTGAGCCATTGGAACACTTAGCGGAATTAAATTCCGATGTAGTGGAAGGGTTAGTGGAAGAGACTTCCACTGTGGCAAAAGAATTAGATGAAAGCGCGTCCGACGGAGAGCAGTGAAAGAAAATCATGGAAATTTGTCTAAGTGTCTGTTGAAAGAAAATATCTCTTTGAGCATCCACAGTTGCGGAAGTCTAAATGACTACGCACCCGACGGGAAATTCGTTTGACTGCCAACGTCGATGCCAGTCAAAAGTTAGTTCACCAATTGGAAGAGAAAGTGGTTCATGTGCCGCCGTTGCGGAAGGGAAAAGCACTAAGTCTTTCAATGAGAAAGACTGCCGACGTCAATGCCAGTCAAAAGTTAGTTCACCAATCGGAAGAGAAAGTGGTTCGTGTGCCGCCGTTGTGGAAGTGAAAAGCACTAAGTCTTCCGACGAGAAAGACCGCTGATGCCGAAAGTTTAAAAATTTGTTCTAAGTAAATAACTGCCAATCGAAAGAAGTTTGTGTTGTTTTTTTGCTGTTGCGGAAGCCAAAGGCACAAGACTTCCGATGAGAAGGACTTTCGATGCCGGTCAAAGAACTAGTTCATCGGTCGGAAGAAGATAGATGTTTAATGTTTCACCATTGCGGCTGTGGAAGAGATTAAGTCACCGACAGCGCATAAGAACTTAACGTTGGGCATCCCACCGTTGCGGCTGACAAAAGGACTAAAGCACCGATGCGGCAGTGTTGGTGGTTTTCACCAGTAGGAATCGTCGGTGGGGATAGTGTTCCTGTGCCGCCATTGCGGAAGCAAAAGACACTAAGTCTTCCAATAAGAAAGACTGCTGATGCCGATCGGAAGGAGAGTGAGGGTGTTGGGCCGCCATTGTGGCTGCGGATGAAGTTGTTTCGTCGACGAAAAGAATAAGCAGTGGAAAGAGTAGTGGTTTCAACCACCAATACAGCGGAGGCATTAGCGATTTGGGCTGCTGAAACGTCGGGAAGATAGTTGAAATGAGGCTCGAAACGGCGGGAGAAGCTAGTCATTTGGGGATCCGAAACGGCGGAGGAGTTAGTCGTTTGGGGATCCAAAACGGCGGAGAGGCTAGTGTTTGGGGATCCAAAACGACGGAGAATGTTAGCTGTTTTGAGAGCCAATTCTACGAAAGATTAGATGAAATGGGAGCCGATTTTGACAAAGGAAATTCTGAGTTTTCAAGTGGGAGTTTCCAGTAGATTTTAGTTGTTTTTCAGCAGGATTTTCTCAGTGGTCTTTCAGTGGTTTACAGGTGGCTGAAGTTGGCACCCAGTCCAAATGCAGTGGTGTGTAAAAATGCAAAGATTTGGTGAAAGTCCTCATTCTTAGAAGTGGTGTGGTTTTCACATCTAAGGTCGGAATGAAGCATGTGGATAGGTGTTGGAAAGATTATCCAGTAGGGAACAAGGGTAAGTTACCAGAATCTGAGTATGGAGCAACAAAGTGCTAATAACGGCTGCTGCTGTCAAATGGACAAATCTGGACAATTGCATGCCCAGAGGTAGCAAGGACTATGAAGTCAAACCAGCTGTTGGGTGGAAAAGGATTTCCATGACAGGATGAAAGACTTGCAAAGGGAAGTTTTTCTTAAAACCCTGTCTTGCTAACTATGTTACATTTCCTAATTTTTATGCATAAAATGCATGAGGATATGTATTGTGTACATAGGATACTAAAGATTATACATTTATAATGAACCACTAATGATAATCATTGCTTTGATGTTGGCATTAGTGGGAAAACCAACGATGGCATGGACCCAAATGAATATGTTGCTGATGCTAACAATTGTGACTAGAAACCCTATGAAGAAAGGGATAAGGCAACAAGTCCATAACAAAAGTTGGTGAGCAAATTCTGCAATCTCCTGCAAAGGGGCCAACCAAATTGGTCATGGCAAGGGTGTAAGTACAACCCATGCAGGTAAGAGTTTGATTTTTGACAAATTCCATGGAATGGTAAAGGTAAGAGACGTCATACCATGTGGATGTTTGAATATAGAAAGGTGTCATTCCTGTATATGTTGATTGAGCTTAGTAGGCCAAGGAATGTAAGTATAGGTGCAATGTTGTGGTGCATTGCATGAATGCATTGAGATGAGTGCATGTGATACTGTGAATGACTAATGACTAAAATGATGAATTGATGACAATTCAGGAACCATTGCAAAGGTTGTTATGAATGCAGGATAGTCATGATCAATTGGCTACCAGAAATGCTCTATGGAAGAGCAAGGTGGTATGAATGATATGCTTGTGAAGTAAGGAGTATCTAAACACTTCATTTAATTACATGAATGATGTGACTATTCCTTGCAAATGTTAATATGATAATGAATGCATGAAGTAAATGAGATTTGATAATATTGATGTGACTAATAGCTGGAGTATTTGAATTTTATAAATTCTGAAAATTCTTCGGTGATGGTTGTAGCAATGAAAAGGTTATATGCATCAGACTTACCAAGTGCTTGGTTGATTTAAGCTCATGTTTCAAGTAGATTATTTCAAGCATGGTAGTGAGAGGTAAGACCCTGACCAATGCCAGAATCTACCATATGGTATGCATAATAGGCTATTAAAATTCAAATTGTGAATTTTGGATTTAAGAAATTGCTGACAACTACTAGTCACTATTGGCTTGCATAAGCTTGTGTTTGGTTGATTGAAGCTCATGTTTCAGGTAGATTATTTCAAGCATGGCAGTGAGAGGTAAGACCCTAACCATTGCCAGAATCTACCATGTGAAAGAACCGAACCTTATGAGAAGAGTCTCATGGCTGTGAAAATAGTTGATATGCATAATGGGTTGTTAAATTTGAATTGTGAATTTCGTATTTAAGAAATTGCTAACAACTACTAATCACTATTGGCTTGTGTAAGATTGTGTCAGGAGGACGCATGGTAAGTGGGTATTCATGGTATGATAGTAAGCATAAAATTATAATGGGCATAAAAGTGCTTCTTGCAAGAGACCCATAATTGAGCAAGTCAATTTCTGTAGTAGATAGAATTGCAAATTCTTATTGAATTTGATTGCTAATGTCATTGCTTGGTTATGGAATGATCAATTTGGATTGTAGTATCAGGTAATGATTGACTGTTTGGATATTTGATGAATGTGTCAGGGGTACACACTGCAGGAAGACCATGTGTGATGGCTTGCAGAAGCTGAACTTCATGGGAAGGTTTTCCCTTATTTTGGAAATGGGTTTCGGGTGAAACGCCATTGGACATTTTGAAAATGTGTCATTTGCACTGCATGTTTGGTGATAACATGAGTAAGATGGTATGGGTTATGTCGGTAAGACATGTGTGAATATGAAATGTAAAAAGGAGTTGGGATGGCCAACTGAGGGACTGTTAACTCAGGAAAGGAGCCTCCATTCCTCCTTAACAAAGACATACTGCGACGGAAAATGGATAAGTGTTCTGTGACCCTTGCTAAGACTATGCATGTTTAATTGTTAAAATTCCATATGCAGAACATGTTTTGGTTTTATTTCCATGATGATCGATTGCTTGATTATGAATAGGACCTACATGGCACATGTCGGAAAGGGGTGCACACTTTCCCGATGTCAAGTCATTAAAGGGTTTTCAATATTGATTACACTCTAGGGAGTGGACGCACTCCTCGTGTCTCAATACTTGATAGTGAATGATATGAAATGTGACTACAGTTTTAGAGCAATAACGCTGATGAGTTTGCTTGTATTGCTTGTGTTTCTTGTGTTGACAGGCTAAATCGATGCAATTGGGTGTTGCACCCTAAAGGTAAGTTGACAGGCTAAATAGATGCAATTGGGTGTTGCACCCTAAAGGTAAAGGTAAATGGTTGATATAAGTGTATGTTGGTATAAGTGTATTGTTGATATAAGTGTATGGTGGTATAAGTGTATGGTTGGTATAAGTGTATGTGTTATTGTTGGTATAAGTGTATATTGGGCTGTGATATGCCTGAGGATCCATAGTAGATCCTCGACCTAGAAATGGTCACATAAAAGTTCCAAGCCCAGTTGACATAAGAATGTACTAGCTGGACATTAATTATTTGATGTTGTGGAGCAGCCGGCATGCTGACCTAACATCTAAGTCCATAGGAGATCCCAAGGATTGCAAAGCGAAGCAGGATCCTATGGACGAACGAGGAAACGTACAATACAGATAAGTATTGGATTATTTTGCTTATGAATATACATGTGTATATGATTTGGGTATGATGTTTTAAGCTCTTGTTCTAGAGATAAAACTAATGAGAATAAACTAAACGTGTGAATTTATTCAATGATTAGATATAGGTATCGTTGGAGACAAGGACTATGAGAGCATCCTAGAGGTGCATGCAGACGTGTGACTGTCCTGGAAAGCTCGGAATGAGCGGTAATGAAAAAGGTGCTAGTAAGACGAGGGATTATTAGCAATTGAGACAAACCATGTGGAGAGACTCCATGGTTTAGGGGTCTGGAATAGACCAAAGACACTAAGTGTCATGACCAAGAAGGATTGGTCCAGCATTCACGGTGAAGTGAAAGAGGCTGAGAGCATGAAAAGCCACTGCGATGGTGTGGGTTCCAGGATGGAACAAAACAAAGAGGGGAAAAACTCTTACTGCTCTCCCTTGCCTTTTGATTATATATATATGTGTGTGTGTGTGTGTGTGTGTGTGTGTGTGTACTTATGCATTGTGAAAACAAAAGATTGTTGAATGCATGTAAGATTGAGAATGAAATGTGTGTATTTGCTTAAGTAAATTTGTGAATGCTGGAATAGTTAATTCCCTACCTAGGAATGGACATGAATGAGCTCATTTGCCTGTTGGGAAGGCATGAAAAATATGAAATCCTCATTGATGAGACTTGGACTGTCATGCCAAATGGGGAAATTAATTGATTGATTTTAATGTCTATACTATGCTTGGTCTGATAGAATTTCAATGGTGCATTTCACAGGTGAGAAAAGTGAAACCAGGTGGTGCACGCTGATTATGGTAGTAGATCAAAAGTTATTGGACTTAGCTGGAAGTCTCCTTCAAATGATTTCCAAGACCCAAGAAAATCTTGGGGAGATGCTCCAGATATAGAAAAGGTAGAACGAGATGAACCACCAGATTTTGCAAGACTCTATTGGTTTGCAAAGGGATGTGAAAAGCCTTCTGGGAGTAATCGGCAAGGGAAAGGAAGGTGGATCAGCAATGGGAGATTCATCCAAGTGACCCGTTGGGAAATGGTCCAGGCATGAAGACTCAAAGGAAATTGTGTAGGTAAAGATGAAGCAACTAGTGAGATGCTGGAGATGTGGAGAACATCATTTACACCGGGACTGTCCAATGAGGGAACATGATGAAGGCAATAGCTGCAAAGTTCCTAGACTTTGGAATCAACTGGAAGCTAAGAACCAGCAGGATAATTCCATGGAAGCCGAGGGGCTTGGTCGTGAACGTTCAAAGTAAATGATTGAACGTGGGACAGATCTGCAATTTTGAAATTTTGATGTGCAATTGTATATGTATTATATATATGTAATGGAACACCGAGGACAGTGTTATTACAAGGGGGAGGGGAATGTAACGTCCCGGTTTTGACCCCATTTGCATGATGTATATAATGTATTTAATCATGGTGAGGAGCTGAAGGAAAAGGCCCCACCATCGATTTGGTTGTGTATGTTTCGACATTGGGGATAGTTACCAATGGTATGTCATGCTATCCAGCACCTTATAATTTGACATCATGTAAATACGGACACCAAATAAAATAAACCACAACCATCTACAACAGTGTAACGTTGAATGAAAAGGGCATGGTTCGAAAGGATAAGGGGTGGGGGATGTCAAACCTTGGTCTATGGGGGGGAAACCCATGTGTTTCCACCTTGTTTTGATTTGTCATATTCCTTGTCTCACCCAACCTCTTTAATGTCTTGGTTTTGCTAGTTGAGGAAGTTATGGCTGAGTTGTTGGGGCAGTTATTGTTTTGGGAGTGGGGTGGCTAGACTGTCACTCCCTTGCCCACGCACCCACTCCACCCAAGACTGCATTCACTCCACTCACCCATGACTACATTCTCTCCATGCTTGGTCTCCATCTTCTCCATGACGCCATTCTTTCCTGGTCGGTTCATCTCCTCACGCACCTGGACTTCACCTCCACCGCCATTCTCTCCATGGTTTGTTCGTTCCTCACATTGGTCGGTTGATCCGCATGCTTAGGCCATTGTTCTGTCTGCCTCACGCAGAGAGACATGTTGTTCATCCTCGCGCAGGTCAGGAGTCTTGCTCTGGGCTCCTCACACACCAGTCACGGGTCTTCTCTGGTTGTGCACACAGCGAGCAGGTAGAATGGCCTCAAGGGCCTAATCTCTGCTTGTATGTTTCATAGCCATGGATTTAATCTACGTTTTCTACTTGCTGTTAGTTTAACCCATGATTCAGGTATGCTGTTGGTTTCACCCACGATTTGGGTTGCTGTGGTTCTCTCCACGATGCTTGGGTGTTGTTGAGAGCCCAACGTCCTTCTTCCCTATTTTGGGACTGTGCATAGTTGTCATCATTTTCACCGTGAGTGGTGACTGTGGATTGCCACATCCATTGGCTGAGTTTCCATGGCCATGCTAGGAGTGTTGTTTATTATCCATTGTGGGTTGTTGATTTCCACAACTGTTGGCTGAGTTTTCCTTGTTTGGGACTATGGATTGCTGCTATCATTCATCATGTGCTTGTGGCTGCTGAAGTACCCTGGTTTTGGGTTGCAACTGAGTTTTTTTGGCCATGTTAGGGCCAAGAACAACTCTGAGTTTCCTTGTGGACTTGAGATGTGCTCATATTTTGTTTGGGATTATCCTTGGTGGTCTTTTCCTTCATCACAGAGATGTGAACCTCTTGTTTTGCTGCGGGTATGCAGTGGTTGTCCCCTTGGAATGTGCTGGCTTGGCCAATATGTTGAAGTCCTGTTAAACCCAGCTGTGTTGGTTTTTTGATTGTGTCCCTTGGCTATGTGTAAGCCTGCATTGTTCCCTTAGTCCTTGATGAATCATGCCCAGCTTGGGGGTGGCAGTGTTGCTGAGAGATTGATGAGCACGTTGGCCTATGGTTGGGTGGAACGTTGCAGTGACGTAGCTGGTTGCGGGTGAATTCCTCACCAAATTATAAGTGCTGTTGTTATCCCATCTCTGCAAATTATATAATCTACTGTATTATGTGAAATGATGAACATGTTCCAGGCTGAAATGAATATGTTTGCTTGCACTGATTGTTGAATAATTGTGCATCTTGATCTGTATCATGCTTAAGATTTATCATTTTAGCATTGCGGTTGTTCATCTTCATGGGACTGTTTGACCGTGTGTTTGATGTTCATCGTGTCCTCTTCTCCGATCGGATAAGGGATGGGGACGTGACATGGGCACAAGCCAGATGTGACCCATTTTAGGATTTTTGGCTCAAAGGCTTGGGATAGAATTCCAACTGAAAAGAGAAAGGCTTTACAGCCCCAAATCCAAGAGTGCCTATTTGTTGGGTATTCTAAAGATTCAAAAGGGTACAATCTGATCAACTTGAGCACTAACACATCTTTCATTGAAAGAAGTGTTCACTTCTAAGAAGAGCCTTTAGTAGCAATTGAAGTTGGATAGTCTTCTTAACCACCAGATCCATTGATTGTAACTGGAGATACTAATGATTTTGCTGATTTTGATATGTCTAAAAATGATGATTTGATTGTAGATCTTGATAGTTGTACAAGACCAAAATGGGCAGCAAAGACCATTCATGTAGCTGGGGAACTAGCTGGAAATCCTAGTGACAGTAGGAGGACTAGATCTCAGTTTGAGAGTTCCCTTTGTGTGAAAGATCCTTTATTTGCTGAGAAGTTCTATCTGCTGGTTGAATCAGATCCACAGACATATGAAGATGCAACACGTGATCCAATATGGAAAACATCCATGAAAGAATAATTCATCTTGCTCCAGAAGAACAACACTTGGGAACTGGTTGATCTTCCCACAGGGAGGAAAATAGTTCAATGTAAGTGGCTTTTTAGGACTAAGGTTTCTGTTGATGGTTCACCTTTGAAATATAAGGCAATATTGGTAGCCAAGGGATACTCACAAGTACATGGTATTGACTATATTGAAACCTTTGCACCAGTGGAAAATATGGACTCCAAAGGCTAGCTTTAGCCATTGCAGCTTCGAAGCAGTGGGAGGTACATCACATGGATGTGAAGTGTGCTTTCCTAAATGGAGATCTCACTGAAGAGATTTACATGCAGCAACTTGAAGTGTTTGTTCCTAACCCATATTTACTGTGCAGGTTAAATAAATCATTGTATGGGCTGAAGCAAGCCCCCAGGGCTTGGTATGCCAAGATTGATGGCTTTCTGCTATCATTGAGTTTTGTTTGATGTAAGTATGATACTAATTTCTATTTGGAGCTGATTCATGGTTCTTTGATGATTATTTTCTTGTATTTGGATAACCTTTTGATTACAGGAAGTTCAAAGAAAGAGATTTCCTCCTTGAAGGATGCAATGAACCATGCATTTTTTATGACCGATTTGGGATTGTTCAACCAATTCTTGGGTCTCTAAATTGCTCAATACTAACATGGAATCAAATTACATCAGTCCAAGTATGCCTTATATTTTTTAAACAAGTTCAACATGAAACATTGCAAGCCAAGAAAGACTCCCTTCCTTTCATGATTTAAGCTTGAAGAAGCAGGTTCTTCTTCTATGGTAAATAATACACTGTATAGGCAGTTGATTGGGTGTTTGCTTTATCTTACACACAATCGAACTGATATATCTTATGCAGTTAGTGTGGATTCAAGATACATGGAGCAGCCTCTTGAGATCCACTAGAGGGTAGGTAAAAGGATCCTAAACTTTGTTCAAGGAACAAGAACTCATGGGATCTTATACAAAGCAAAATATGATCTTGATTTGATTGGGTTTACTAACAGTGATTGGGAAGGTGACAACACAGATCAAAAGTCATCATCAGGATATGTGTTCATGCTTACATAAGGACCAATCATCTAGTCAAGCAAGAAGGAGAGTGCCATAGCACTCTCATCTATAGAAGTAGAGTATAGAGGAGTTGTAAATGAAACAACTCAATGTTTGTGGTTGCAAGGAATACTTGGAAAATGTGGCTTTGAATAAGAGTTTTCAACTATTATCTAGTGTGATAATCAGAGCACCATTCGAATCTACAATGATCCAATTCAGAGACAGCGAACCAAGAACATTGAGATCCACATGCACTACATCAGACAACTTGTGCATGATGGTACCATTCATCTACTCTTCTGTACATCTTCAGAACAAGTAGCAGACATCTTCAGCAAAGTTTTTTGTGAGAAGACATTCAGGAATCTTAAATCACTACTGGGGATTAATGATCATGCTATGAAGCATGATTGATGACAAGATTTCCAAATTTTGTTTTCGTGTCCATGTTTAAGAGAGGATTTTCCCACTAGGTTTTTGCCCCTTTTCTTCATTGTATGGACAAACAGTATGTAAAGGGTGACTAATCCTTGTTGCTAGGCCCTGGATTTCTCTGATATTTACTCATAAATTCAGGCTTAAGGGGGTGTGTTAGAATAATGAACCCATAGTTACCTACCATAGACATTAATTAAATAATTTTTGTCTTATTACCTAGTCTCCTAAATTCCACTCTATGCTAGTTGCCTTCTACATGTCCTAGAAGTCAACACATGCCAAAAATGAGTCATGGACCACTTGGAAACTTTCTGGAAACCCATTTTAGTATGTCTTCTTTATTCTAGATCCTCCAAAGCACATATCTGCTTTTTCTGAAAAGCTGCCTTTTTTACTGAGAATTAAGGCAAAAGGAAAAGCTAGACTAGGTGTAGTTGACTTGTTTTTTTCCCACATAATCCTCCCTCATTTTATCCTAATAAAAGAATGTATGATTTTTCTTTCCATCCCTCATTAGCTTTCCTACTTGACTTAGCCAATTCGTGAGCATCTTGGTGGATTTGGAAACTGCTTTATGCACCTATGGAAGATTTGACTAGATTTAGTAAGCCTACTTTTTGACCTTTTCGAATGGAATCCTTATGCATTCTAATCTCTCATCTAATTATATATTGTAGCAGCCTATTAGTTCACAAGGTTGGATATTGTACACTTATTCAATATAGATTAGTGTTATGCTCCAATTTCAGTCTCCTTTGGTGTTAATTTTGCATGTTTGATTAGCAATTTTGTGAGTGTAATTGTTCTATCTCTTAGGTTCAATTTCCACAAACATTAAAATATTTCATTGCCTTCTTCCTTTTCCTTGATAACTGTTGGTTTTATTTATCACATTGAATTTCCCAAGTTCACCTGGAAAGCTCATGCTTCATGCTTGGAAGGATATTTGAGCCATTTTATCTCCACCACATCCACACCAACGAAAAAAACCATGAATAAAATAAAAACACAATAGGTAATCAAGAAAAACATACAAGGAAACAGGCATGAAGGTCTAAACATTGTTTCCATTCTAGAGGTGGGGAAGGTTGTTCTAGAAGCCTGGGATCACATGCGAAGGGAGTAGATGATGCACTAATAGGAAAATTCCTTCGCTGCCCTTCCTTAAAAAAAAACATCATAGCATGTTCTAGATCCTTCAGTGAAAGTTCAAAATTGAAAACCCCCAAATGGGAGCCGGAGCAGATCCTGTGCGGGTGTTTTTTAATGCTAATGATCTAGTGTGCGGGTGTTTTTGAATTATACATTTTTTGTTTTTTTATTTGCATATTTTATATTTTGTGCTTTGTTTTGTTTTTTATTTTGCATAGTTATCTTTTGTTTAGTTTATTTTGGGGTTTTTTTTTGCATATTTTATATTTTGTTGCATTTTAAATTAATTATAGTTAAACAACTCTATGTTTTTAATTTAGTGTAGTTTGATTTAATTCAATTTATTTTAACTATGATTTTTTCATAATTTGTATTTGTTTCATTTCTTATAGTGAGATCCTATACATAAGTTCCTTCAAGGATGAACACGATGATGATGACGATTATGATGATGACGATGAAGACAAAAAATATTATGATGATGTCGACAACAACAACGATGATCATCATCATCATTATCCTCATCATCATCCTTGTCATCGTCATCACCATCGTCTTTGTCATCTTCATCAATATCATCATCACCATCTTCATAATTGTCATCATCTTCATAATCATAATCATTGTCATCATCATAATCGTCATCATGATATTCTTCTTCATCATCATCTTCCGTATCATCATCATCATAATCATCATCTTCATCATCAATTTCTTCGTTATCACCATCGCAATCTTGATCATCATCATGATATTCATTGTTGTCATCATCAACATCTTCATCTTCATCATTAACATCATCATCATCCAATTCATCATCATCTCCATTATCATGATCAACATCTTCATCATCATCATTTTCATTATCATCGTCATCATCTTCATCATCATCTTCATATTCATCATCATCATCTTCATCATCTCAATTTTAGGGGGAGCTTAGTGAATGAAGACTTCTACATGATAGGGGGAGCAACCAATTGAGTGAAAAATTAAGGATTGTTCCTAACACGCATTCCAAGGACTAATCTGACATTTGAATATGATCTGAGGAAGTAGTAAAAAAAATAAAACTTTTTGGGCCCTATGAAACCTCCTGTTCTTAGATTTGTGCACATGAAGAATCAAGAATTCTTGACCTAGTCCAGTGTCTTAAAAGAGGAAGATCCAAACTGAGTAGTTTGGTAGTTCCATAAAGTGCATTCTGTATAGGAGTGAATAATCACTTATAACCATTCTATTATAATGTTGGTGAAGCTCAGAACAATTTAGTGAAGACCAAAGTAAATATCTTGTCATCACACATTCATCATCATCATCATCTTCATCAGCATATTCATCATCATCACCATCACCATAATCATCATCATCATCTTCATCATCATCATCATCATCATCATCATCATCCTCATCCTCATCCTAATCATCATCATGATAATCATGATCATCATCTTCATCATCCTCATCCTAGTCATCGTCATCATCCTCACCATCCTCATCATCATCATCATCCTCCTCATCATCATCATGATCGTCATCATCATCATATTCATCATCATCATCATCCTCATGATAGTCATCGTCATCGTCGTCATCATCATCATCATCGTCGTCGTCGTCATCGTCATCGTCGTCATCATCATCATCATCATCATCATCATCATCATCATCATCTGCTTCTTCTTCTTCATCATCATCATCATCATGAAGATGAAGATGATGATGATGATGAAGATGATGACGATGGTGAAGACAATGATAATGATGATGATGATGACGACAATGAAGACGATGGCACTAATGATGACGATGACGATGATAATGATAATGATGAAGATGATGATGAAGACGATGATGATCAACATGATGATGATGATGAAAATGATGATGATGAAGATGAAGAAGATGATGATGTCGACGATGATGAAGATGTTGATTTTGATGATGATGATGATGATGATGAAGAAGATGAAGAATATGATGATGATGATGGTGATGTTGATGATGATGATGATGATGGTGATGGTGATGATCATGAATATGGTGACGTTAATGATGATGATGATGATGGTGATGATGGTGATGACGAAGATGACGATGATGAACATGACGATGATGATGATGATGATCAAGATTGTGATGTTGACGATGATGATGATGATGATGGTGATGTTGATGAGGATGAATATGATGATGACATTGATAATGATTATGATGATGATGATGAAGATGGTGATGTTGTTGTTTATGAAGACGACGACAACGACGATGATGATGATGATGATCTTGATGGTGATGGTGATGATGATGATGATGATGATGATGATGATGAAGAAGATGAAGACTCAACCTTTCCTTCTTGGGAGGAGAAAAAAAGTAAGGGAATCCACCTCCTATTTGTTTTGTTTCACTATGAGGGAAACTCCTCATAGAAAAGGATTTTAGGGTTACAAGATTAGCAAAAATTGTCCCAAAAAACTCTTCTACAACCTTTGTTATTGGTAGCATAGGTTATAAAGGATATTCAACATAACTGAAAAATTCTAGGTAGCGAGAGTTTGTAGTGGAGGTTTTATTTTTTGGTGGTTTACGATATATAATTTGGACGGGTACATGTGTTTTATAATATATATAGTGATGTATATAATACAATAATATGTATTGGTGTTTGTTCAGTATTTTAAATGCACCAGTGCATACATTGTAATCTCAGTGCACTACTGCATACATTGTTTGATATAGGAAGCATTAAGTATAACATAAAAAATCAACAATGCATACTTTTTATTGTAAGTGGATCAGAGCATATTTTTTATTATACATGAATGGATGCATATAAAATGCATAAAGTGAGATGGTGCATAATTGATATTAGAAACACATTGGTGCATATATCATGTAAAGAGAATTGATGTGTATATGTCCTAAAAAAACATCGGTTCATACATTATGTAAAAGAGCACTAATGGGTAAAATATTTTGTTATCTTAGTTCAAGGAAATGTAAAAGATACACCAAATCGTTGAAATAATATAATGTGTATGGTTCACTGATGAACTTTTCCACACCGCGGATATGCAAATGCTATTTATTATTTTTACAAATTTTCAATTACTCATTAGAAAATCATTTTTTTATAATAATATTTTTTTGTATTTATTTGTTGCAATTGGGTATAAGAGCTGATTAAACTTTTGTTCACTATAACCATGAAAATAATTCATATAATTAAATTTGAATTAATTATCTACAAATCATATATTTTTAAAGTAATATTTATTTTTATTTCTTAATTATTGTGCTTGGATAAGCACGTTGATTAGACCATTGTTCATAGTCACAATGTACATCATTAATATATTTAATCAATAACATGAAATTTTTTTACATTAGAGAATACGATAGATGAAGAACCCATTTTATTATATAAGAATAAGAAACGAAAAATTGGGACATAATACAAGTCCACGATAATCAAAATGTCATTTTTACATTATTACAATTATTGATAACTTACAATTATTTATATAATATATGATACAAGTTGAATGTGACTGTCATTAATGTCAAAGGAGTTCATTGAATGACAAAAGGATAACCACAGACATGATGGCAGGGAAAAATTAGTGAAAGACAAAGGAATGACAAAAGAAGTAATGACATGGAAAGTATGATGATGTGGAATTTATGGTGAGGATGGAAAGAGACATAATTGTTTTCTAGTGCTATCAGGAAGTCAGTGTTGTAATCTGACATCATTTTGGAAAAATATGGCAACTTTGTGAAACTTTGGAAATTGACTAAGTATGAAAAAGTAGTCAAAAATAATCTAAGAGAATGCCCACCATAATTCATGGTTTGAATAGAATTCCTGCAACATCATATCAGGATATAGCTTGTTGAGCTGGCTATCTAGCCATGGTCTCATTTTTCCTTAATCATTTCATAGGAGAAAGTTATAAGTCTGCCAAAGTAGGGTTTCAGGATAAACCTTAGAGAAATTCTTGGACATGGCTAAGTGTAGGAAACTAGTAAAGGTGGCCTTTGATCCATGACATTTGATAAATTTATTGTCACAAGGACATCCCTTAGTGGGAATTTCCAAACGACCTCTAAAAATCCCGTTCTCAACACTTAGGCAATTTTATTGTGTTTCTCAATATGCAAAATAGTATTTTCCTACTTTTGTAAGATTAATATTTTGCATATGTGACCATTGTAAGTCATCCTAAACGTATGTCTAGATATTCATTTCAACAAAGAACAAATCCATGCCAATTTATGAACCTATTGACATACACCAAAAAATGGAAGGGATTTGAAAGTGATCTTCCAAACTGCTTATTGACACTTAGACACATTTCTTCATCCCCTAGGTCACCAAGGTGATTTTATTTTTTTAATAAAACTTGGAGAGTGAGACATCCACAATGTGAGGAATATCATATTGTCTCAACCATGACAATATTCTCTCCTGTAACCTCATCATCTAACCTTGGTGGGCATTTTACTAGGATAGTGAAAATGAAGGTGAGAGGCACTTTTGGCAGATTGATATCTTCCTCCTTAGGTACTCTTTGGGAAATATGAAACCATGGTTAGATGAAAAAACCAACATACTAGAGCCTATCACTTTCATAATTTTTTGCATCATCCTATAAGAGGTGGCACACGTATTTTACCAAGAATTCCATACTTAGACAATTTGTCCAAAACCTAAGGTGGATTCTTCATTTCACCCAAAACCTAAACTAATTATACTAGATGATGTATTGCACCTTACTGAGCACACCTATGCTGATTTCACTCCCATACTCATCTTCATTTTCCCTACGTAGGCATTTTACAGAACTTTGGTGTAAGACTGTTTGAAACCCTCTTTTGGCATATCCTTATCTTCTTCCTCAAGCATTATCAAACCAATACAAGAACATGGTCAGGTAAACAAAACATAAACCTACAGGATGACCATGTGGTGTGGTCATTTTATTCAGCTCGTAAATTATGGAAGACATTTCCCTAGAGCAATTTTGACTAATTTGACCAAAAGTCCTTTTGGGAGACGTGAATCTTCTTCTTCAAGGAGTTTTTATGAGAACCGTGACCATGGTCAGATAGATATTTAAAAAAATATGCGATGGCAAGTCATGGCAGGAATTTTCTTCTTCTTATGAATTATGGTGGTCATTTTCATAAGGTAGCTGCTTTAGGGAAGTTTTTCAACACTTAGTCAAAATCCCCAAATTATCATACCGTTACAAACTACTACCAAGCCCCTGTAATCAGAGCAAGGGAAATCACATTTTCCATCTCCCCTCACCTCTAATTCCACTCTAAACTGAGCAAGCTTCGTTGCATTTTCATTAATAGTGAAAAATCCTTGTAGTGACAAGTACAGTGTCTTACCTACACCATACCAAACAATAACTTGTCAAATACATTAGATATAACTATATTTCTAAATGCAGTATATTATATACCAATTTCTATAAAGAAAAACATGAATATTGTGATGAATAGGATTTTCATTATTAACAACATTAATGACAATCATTTTTGAAAAATATGGTAATTTCGAGGTGAAAAACAGGAAAATTACTACAGAGAAATTAGTAAAAATTGCCTTAGGAAAATGCACACCAGAATTTATAGGAGAATATAAATGCGTGGACCACATAGGGGTCCTGTATATTGTTGTTTCTCCTACCTAACCATGTCTTTAGTTTTTCATGAAATTTCCCAAGGGAGAAGTTATGGACCTACCAAAATAGGGGTTTGTGCTAGAGCAAGCAAAAATTTCTAAGCAACCTCAGAAAGATGCCCTCCCTAAATTATGGGGTATTGTAGAGTGTTGGGTTGTCTACCTAAGCATGTTATTATTTCTCCTTAAGCATGTCTGAAGAAAAAGTTGAATCTTCCAAAATGAGGTTTCAAAATAAATTTTGGAGAAAGTCTTGAAAATGACTAAGTGTTGGAAAACTGGCTTAGGTAGCCTTAAGAAAATGGCCGCCACAAATTGTGTGTTGAAGAAAATTCCCGCATCATATGGGGGTATTGTAGATTGATATTTTTCCTACTTGACCATGTATTCATGTTTTCTTGGAAGTAGTTGAGGAAGAAGTTATGAACCTTCCAAAACAGTGTTTTCGGAAGATTGGACCAAACTAAGAAAATCATCTCAAGTGTTGGAAAAATTGGCTCATGTGGCCTTGGGAAAATGCTTGTCGTACCTTATAGGTGTATGATAAAAATCATACAACTTGTTGAAGAGGATATCTCACCATGGTCTCAGTTCTCAAAGAATATGTTTGATGAAAAAGATAATGGTCTGCCAAAATAGAGTTTTAGGTTGTTTTGCACTATTCAAGTACTGGAAAAACTGCCTCAGTGGCCTCAGGGAAATGCCCTCCTTGTATAATAGGTTGATGAAAAAAATATTATGAAAGTGTTAGGCTATAGCTTGTTGATGGGAACATCTAACCATGGTCTCATTTATCCTCTGGAGTGTTTTATGACAAAGATATAAATCTGCCAAAAGTAAGAAAAATATTATTTTGCATTTTAAGAACACAAGAAACTTGGTTGTGTCAGATTCAGGAAATTGAAAAGGAATTTTGAAATTCCCGGAAGGAGGAGTTAATTTGATGATAAAATTCATCAGGTAGCATAGTCATGTTCCTTGGTGAACTGACTATCTAGCAATACCTTCAGGTTGTCGTATGATGGTCTCATATGCAAAATATCAATCTGCCAAAAATAGGAAACATAATATTTTGCATAGTGAGAATAAAAGAAAATTGACCAAGTGTTAAAAATAGGATTTTGAGAGGTCAGTTGGAAATGCCCGCCAAGGGCTATCTTTGTGCAATTAAATTTACCAAATGTCATGGATCCATTCTTTGGTAAGTTGTCCATCTACTCCTGACTTTAGGTCTTCCTAAAGTGTTCACATATGTGAAATAGGAGTCTGTCAAAATGGGAAGAAATATGTTTTGATGTTGAAAAAAGGTTGAGAAGGTATTTTGAAATGCTTTCTAGAGGTTATGTGTGTGTCAACATATTTATCTTGTGATATGGTATTCTTCATTGTTGAAATAGATATCTAGCCATGCTTGTAGATTTGTTTATGGTAATCACATGAGGGAGAAATCAATCTGCCAAAGTATAAGAAAAATTGTTTTTACAAGTTAAAAACAATATTGTCTAAGTGTTAAATTAAACAATTTGGAAGCCTATTTTCAAATGATCTTTAGATAATGCGTGTGTATCAAAAAATTTCAAAAGGTGACATGGATATGATCCTTGCTGAGGTGGCTATCCAGCCATATTTAGAAAAATAAACATAAATTTAATAAAACGAATTAAGACAAAGATTTGAAGAGACACATCTTACTATTGGATAGATGCAATGTGTAGAAGAAGTTTTAATTGATTATTTCATTAAAACAATAAATAAATAAAAAGAGATTCGAAGAGGTGTCTAAGCATGATGACATGGCAATGTGTAATTGGAACAAGACATGAAGGAAATAGATGACTAAGGACATGCATAATGACATTGACAAGCAAGCATGAAAATCATAGAACATTTAGAGAGTCAAATGACCCATTATGTGGTAATTTTAATATGATTTGGGCAAGACAAAGATGTTGGTGCAAAGATGACAAGGAGATGGTGACATGACAATAAACAAGCAAACTTGATGACAGAGATGGTTGTGGGCATGTTAAGATTGGTATAAAAAGTTGAAATTGAGTTGAAGTGTTAGCTCACTAATTCACCCCCCCTCTTAGTGAGCATTGTGTCTAACAGACTAAAGTTTTCATTGATGCAAATAAGTGTTGTGCAGTGGCCTTTGATTTACTCACTAGGAGACCTTGATATTTTGGGCATTGGAACACTAGGTGTCCCAAATGGTCTAAATGAAAGTTTTCCTTCTACTATGGAAATTAATTAACACTGTTTCAATGGCCAATAGCTTAGTGGAGCATCGGGTCTATTAAAAAAAACGAATTGGCTAGAGTGGTTGTTGACTCGACCCTCTTGCTGCAATTACTCTGGTTTAAATAAAAGGAGGGAGTTGTAGGGTTGTTAAATTCATTCATAAGGTACATTACCCGAAGAGTACAACTATTATTTTGAGCCTCAATGTTAGTTTGTATCCCCCCAAAAAGGATTCATTCTTACCTTTTATGAATTTACAGCCAAATGATTGTTGCAGAGTATGATTGATCTCTCTAGTTTTGGATATGGTTTATAAAGAAATATGGGCTCAATCCATGCTCAATTAATCACCAAGAACCTTGTCGCAACTATAACAAATGTGTTGAGCGATACAGCTTGGAATGCTCCCACAAAGGAGTCGTAAACTGGCTTTCCATTTGATTTCACTCTTTGGAATAGTTTAATCAATGGACCATTGGAAATATAAAAGATAAAATTATCTATGTTGACATCATATAGGTAAATAGGTTGCAGTAGTAGAGAAAGCTGCAATGAGGTAGTTAGTTTCATGGTAGTTACTATTTATCCATGGCGACATCATATATGAACAAGTGTAAATGTCTCTATGCAAAATATAAGGTCACATGAATGGCATAAGGTGGGGGTATACGTGGATTTTTTCATATACATAAAATACTATACCACACATAGCCTGTCATACCCAGACCCAAGAAAAAAGATGCAACAGCCAGGGAAAAAAAGAAAATCTATTTTATTATTATTAAGGGTTTCCATTTCGGGATTTCTCTCTATGATCAGACATAAGATAGAAGCAAGCATTTTCTTTGATGTTCAGTGACAGATTCATGCTTGCTGGCTTGAATATGAACTGAGAATATGAACCAAGGGAGGACTCGAATTCACTTCTCACCCATAACAAGTTTACTCTGTTATTAAAATAATGAGATCTTCTTAGTTAGATGTGGACAAAAATGCATGAGTTGACCCACTTGTAAACAACCAAGATTTGTTGAAAGATGGAATTGGTATGGTGGGTGTGCAAAGATATCCATATATTGTCGATATAAAGATGAAAGTTTGTTGAACATTAAAAAATGTCGATATTGCCAAGGTTTTTCCGCCATGATAAAAAAATGAACTATCAATCCATGAATGTTCAAAACATGGAAATATTTCATGGAAAAATCCGCCCAAATGTATTAGTGCTTTAATTCCACATCTGCGACTAGGAATATTGCTTTCACCCTTGAGAAACCCCTTCTATGACTAGAATGATCATTTTTTCACTAGACCTGTCTTTTCTGCCCTTTGCCTTTGCACCTCCACTTTCTGCCTTTTCGACCTCGAAAATCAGAAAGAAAAAACATAACGAACGAATGAGATAATTTATCCTTCTTCCACCTTCCCACTTCTACCTTCCACTGCGAGACTCAAAAATCAGAAAAAAACAAATGACAGAATCCTTTAGCAACTTTCCTCCTTCCGCTGTGGAGCCTGAAAATTGGAAAAACAACCAAGGAATTTGACTTTCACTTCACTTCCAAATTTTTCCTTCCACCTTCCATTGCGGAACTCAGAAATCATAAAAATAACAAACAACTTTAACCCTTTCTACACTTTCAACTTCCACCTTCCACCTTTCGTTGCGGAACTCGGAAATCGGAAGAACAATGATTGAATTTAAATTTTTCTCCACTTCTGACTTCCGACTTCCACCTTCAACTATGGAAATCCAAAATCAGAAGAACAACCAACGACTTTAACTCTTTATGCAGTTATGACTTCCACCTTCTACCTTCTGCTGCGGAACTCGAAAATAATGAAAAACGAAATCTAGCATTAAATTTTCTGCACTTCCTACTTCCACCTTCCTCCTTCCTTTGCGAAACTCAAAAATCGGGAAAACCAAATCCAACCTTAAATTTTATGCACTTCCAAAGTCCATGTTTCTCCTCCCACTTTGGAACTTAGAAATTAGGAAACCAAATCCATTCATAACTTTTTTTCACTTCTAACTTCCACCTTCCTCCTTCCGCAGCGAAACTCAGAAATCGGGGAAACCAAATCCAACCTTAACTTTTATACACTTCTGAATTCCTCCTTACATAATGTGGATTGCAGAGTCTGAAACACACATAACTTGCTAACTTCATCCCTTATTTAAGCATTCTATACTATCTGTTTGGTTTGTCCTTAAGGGGAATCAAGCTTATCCCACTTAACGCTTAGGATTTCTACAGGCCGTCCCTTACAGTTGGACCTTATAAGAGAATAGTAAAATATTTAAAACTCATGTCGTAACAACAAATACCAAGGTTTAGAAGGTTCATGTACCTAGGAACAACCTCATACCCCTAGAATATATTTTGGCTTCTAAAACCATAGAGGCCATAAATCAACACATTTCTATGCCTTCAGTTATGTAGGATAGATGCATTTCTAGGAATACTATAACAATAGGAAGCTTTAAAAGAATTAAAACAACATAGGTGCATCCTATCATTATAATAAATATAACCCAAGCGATACTATACATTCCAAATAGGGATTGATCACACACTAGTTCATGAGTAGTGCTCCCAGTTGCAGGCCTAGAGTTGCTCCATCTGTCATTTTATGACCCACATTCACATACTCAATATGCCCTAACTCTTCCATCAAGGGAAATCATACAACATATAGGTAACTATATGAAGAGCAATAATCCCCCTTTTGAGTTAACAATCTTTCCAAAATCAAAACACAATCAATCAATAGAACATGAAGGCACTAGTTCATAACCATAATTACATAAGCAATAGCTAGAAAGGAAACTTGCAAGCCCTATGGTAGCAATAACTCATCTGATACATTACCCAAACTTCAGACCTTGGACATAGAAAACAAGAGGCTATAAAAATAATTTCAATTAACATGTTCCAAAAATAGAAATAAAATGCATATTCTTGATATTCAAACATAGGCAGTCATGCACGTTCCATATATAATGCACGAAGAATCACTGTAATAGTCAGTAGACCACATATATGTACATAAATGGTATCTCGCAGAATCATTAGCATGCAAGGATTAAACATTTTAACTTAACATAACCATCCCTATTGCCTAATGTATTTTACAGTCGATCAATAGAGTATGAGCATACATTCGAGGTTAAACAATGTTTTCATTAATATCCTCAATCTGGAATTTATCATCAAAATAGAAGCATGGAAATACACATTCACACATCTATGGATATACTCTAATCTTGGTAAAACGTCAAACCAGAAACATAACCTATTTATGGCATGATCCGCAATGAATAGGGAATAGCCACGTTCCACCCAACCATAGATTAGGCATAGAGGTTACCTCTATCCTTAATCACCCTCGAGCTAATTATGCATGCCAAGAGTGGTGATAGTCAAGCTCAGTCTAGTTCTCTAGCAAGGAATCTTTTTTCTTACATATACAGTGTTTTCTTTAGCTTTCCTAACATAGAGTGCTCATTCAGCTAGCCCCCCTTTCACCCAACATCCTTTCTATTTTATATTTTTCTTTGTCTAGGTCTTTTGTAGCCCATAACTTTTTTTGTTCCGCTGCATTTTCTTTTCCCTAGAGTGGTTCTAGCACCACACTGGCCTTCCCACACTTTGTGCAACTTCCTAAGTATGACCCTTCACATCCCCCACTCTCACAAGCATAATTTCTCATTCAATGGGTTATCCCCATCATTCAGATTTTTTTATTACAAGCATAATGTTTTTAGTTGCAATTTTCCTTAAAGGACCGATTGGCATATTCCAGGTCTTCCAATTGCATAAAAATAATAATCTTTTAAAAATTATTACAAATAAAGTTTAATAGTGTACATAGTGTTCACAGTCGTCTTTCCATAGCTTCTAGAATATCCCTCTAATTCCTAAGTAATACTTTCGTTTCTTGTCCAGTCTTGTGCACAGCCTTCTCATCTCAGCATGTCCTTGCTAACTTGAATTGTTCATTCTATTTCTCCACATGTTTCATATTGGTATCCAATCCGGCAAACACATATTTTAATCATTTGATGTAAACCTTTCATCTTAGTTCGAGAATCACCCTCTTTTGTATCCCACTAAGTTGGAATATTTATTTTAGGAATTCCCTTTGCAATATCAACAATTCCATTAGTTGACTCTGCAGAAGTACCACAACAATTTGCTTAACTTCTTCCACTACTACAACCATAATCAGATCATGTTGCTTTTGCAATAATGGGAAAAATGTGGTGAAATACAAGGATTTTCACCTCCCATTTTCCCTAGGAACGGGAAGAGTTCATAACAAACCTACTAGATATAGACATTCAGTATTCACCTGTTGACACCCCAAGCCATTAGATAAATAATTAATTAATTCTACCTCCATTCCGGCCAATGGGTTTAGATTTCTGAGGCTGTTATCATCCTTTGGTAATTAGGGTGTCCTACAAACAGAGGTTTGTGCATCTCATTTCCATTTAACAATTGCAACCCTCCAACATCATGCATGTATAATCACATAAAATCAGCAAGATGATGCTAAACAACCGATTTCGTATTGGCATTTGCATCTCAAAAAATCAACATTTTTTCCAAAGGCATGTTTCCCCCCATCTCACCTGCATGAGATACAACCCTGCATTTCACAAGAGAGGTCATCATAACGAAAATTTTCCTTCATAATTTTTTCAGATCTATTTCATCATGATAAATTAAATTTCCTAAACATAAGTTCCTCGACCTCTGTTTGTCTCTTGCAGACCATAATACCTGGTTTCCTACAATATCTCACATAACATGTCTCCTAAACATCAAACAACCAATGATATTGATAATCAAATGAAATTACGAATTTACAATTCTATCTCCTACAAAAAATGATTTTTTCCACCATGAGGCCCTTCCTCATATGGTTTGGATCTGGTAAGCGGAATCTCTTACCCCTATAACTTACACTTTTCTACCCAAAAACTGGACATTCACACCTAACATCTCATATTAACACATTTCTAGAATGGAAACTTTTCATAACTGAAATTTACATATATGTTCTATTCACAATTAGATTCCACTTTCATGAGACCCTTCTCATACCGCTTGGTCTTTGCACATGGTAGATTATTTACTTTATGGGACATGATCATACTACCTACAATCATAACTTCCAATCATCAAAGAAATTGTGAGCATCCATGTATGCCATCCTTTCATCGCAGGAGTTACAATGATCCCCAAAATTGCAACACGCAATACCACACAGTTACTTTATATGGAACATTAAAATTTGCCAAGTAATTCTACCTTATTTATTCAAATAAAATATAGCACTCATGATTTCATAATCATGCTGCATACCATTTTTTACTTTTAACAGAGCATTCCATCAAACATGACCACCTTATTACATGTAATTCTTTCCCTTGTACTCATAGCAGTTCATAAGTGATCTCATAACTACCAATAAATCTATCATTTTAGCTGTTAAAGGACTTTCAATGTAGTAGATATATCACAACCATGCATTCAACAAATGCCTCTTGTATATACCCACACATACCTTGGACCGAAATCTCCAAGATCTCCTTCGATGCATTATTCTTTCAGATTACGACAAGAGTATATACACCTGAGGGTCATCTCCTCATGGAACTACCAGTTCACACGCAGGCCTCCTGAAATTGTATATATATTAATCAATCGACACTATAGAATATAAAACCTATTTGGGTTCTCCATGGAAGTTCTGTTCTAGATCCTAAGACCTCTTTTGGGTCCTCACTAGCAACTTTGTCTTACCAAGCTTAGGTGCTTCCTTTCCCAACACCATAATACCTAGGGATTATTGTTAACGTAAAAAATTACTTACCAATATCTACATGGCCTAAGCCACATATATACATCATATTCCTACCATATATTATTTATTTTTTACCTTCACTACTATGGTTTACCCTTATTCTCCCCCAAAAAACCCAAAAAACACAAAAAAGGGGCTAAAAACCCCACAAAAGGGCTAAAAACCCACAAAAGGGATAAAAACCCAAAAAAGGGGCTAGAAGCCGTAAATAGGGCTTAAAACCCTATTTAGGGTTCCAAAACCCTAAAAGAGAGAAAAGGAGGAAAAACCTAAAAACATACTATAAAAGAAGTGTGAAGGTCTCTATCAAAAGATTCTTCTCCCTTTTTTCAATTATTCTATTTTGTGAGTATGGTGAGAAAGCATTATTCTCTAGTATTCACATCCCACTTTTTATGTCATCCCATTGCCCTAGCATTCCCACATAGTACATTGAGAGATTCTCTGTACCCACCTCGAGACCCAGCCTATGGAGAGGATGACCAATTCCGAAAAGACCATGGTGGCGCATTTTTTCAGAAAAGGAAGGTATAACTTTCATGTTTTTTCTTTTATTTAGTTTATCTATATAATTTTATTTGATTTATTGTTACTAATATTGTTTACCATTTTAGCTATTTTTCATGAACTCTACCATACTTTCACATTGACGTAAGTCTGATGCTTTTGCACGTAGCAGGGGTGAAAACCTCACTACAATTTTAGTGACCATACTGGTCGATCATCTCAGATCCATATTTTGTAGGTATTTATTTATTTTTTAACCACATCCATCACTGACTGGGGCCCCTCATGGTCGATCCAAACCTTGACGACACCAGTGCTTTCCCCCTGGCCCTTGTTAACCCTATTTTCTTGTTTTTCTCCTGTATGTCCCAAGACACACAAGCCGCAACCTAGTCACACAGTTTCTCCTTTTAGGAAAGACCTAGGTCGCAACCTTATCCACGTAAAGAATGACTTCCCTCACAAGGCTGAGTTACGCCTGTTTTTGTTGTTTGAGTGACATAGTTGCAACTTTTCTATCTATTTGAGCGACCCAATCATGTAGGCATCTCTTGTTAAGTACGACGTGTCTTTTTTCTAAGACGATTGCCTCTTTTTCCTATTTTGTGCGACCTAGATCATGACTGTTCAACTAATCGATGCAACTTTCAGCTAACAATTAGTTTCCCAAACCTATTTAGACCCTTTTCTATCCTACACTTTGTCCATATCTACTTTTTCATTTTCATACCTACTTTGGTACAACCCTTTGTTTGTTTCTTGCAAGAATTCTATTTTTATTTATTTATTTCATACTTGGAAGGAAAATTTTCATATACAAGTGTACACACAATCACACCAATAATCAAACACGCTTGGTTCATGACCTCGAGCATAACCTTAAAATCAATCAATTGACATAGTAAACATTCAGTTCGGGACATAAGTCCCATGCTCCACAACTATGGAAAGTGCTTGGTCTTTTCCCTAAGACTCATTGTGGGGAGTACCACATGAACCCAGAAGGAGCTGGCCACTGAGAGGAACATCCAAGTGAAAAGGGAAATAAACCTCACCATATTGAATAGATTCCCACCCGTGATGAAACCCAAAGAGCTGTTGTTTGTGGCCAAGGGGTTAGTAGTTTTACTTGGGCCATAGAGTGAGGGGTACTACCCTAATACATAAGCCATCAAATATCCTTAGTGGTCGAGTGAATACCTTTTGAACGATTCAGAAGCCGATTGAAACTGGGTTCCACATTTGATTTCCTATTACTACTATAAGCCATCATTGCTTCACCGCGGTATTCCCATTGAATTAGGGGGATCTCCCCTAAGTTTGGTTTTTTGTATCAGCACCATTGGATCCCTCTTCCACAACACTCCTCACCTTCATAAGAACACATAGCCTCTGATTCTAATTCTGACTCCTATCACTCTGAACCTAATTTGTTTGCTACCTCGTCTAGCCCCATGGCTGGAAAAAATCCTGATCCCTTCTTCGAAGGGATAGTTGGCTGTGAACCTATGTCCTTTCCACCCATCATCATGGGTATCCATGCCACTAGTACCACCAACACTGTGCATGCTGCTCTTGGTATGATACCCACTAGTGGAGACCCCACACCAGCTACCATGATCCCTACCATACCGCCTTGTATACCTGCGCGAAGTGGCCCTTCCATGTCTATTCAAAACATCCCTACTATTGGAGGTCAACCACATTCACTCCCAAGGGGTAATAGAACCCACATTCTTGTAATGATTGGAACCACCGCTTGTCTTCACTAAGCTAATAATAGTTCTAGACTACCTTTCATGGCTAGAATTAACCTACCATATTTGGAAAGGTTAACAAACGACCCCATTAGTCATCAACCACACTGGGTTCCCATGACGACAAAACTTCCCTCAAATATCCCAAATTTTGAGGCAAAGTAAGGAGAGGACCCCCAAAACCATATCATGTCCTTCAACTTAAGGTGTTCATCAAACAACATTGTGGATGACTCAATCGGGTTGAGGTTGTTCTAGAACAAAATTATGGGTGTTGTGGCCAAATGGTACATCGAGTTTCCTCATGCCTCTTACCCCGATTTCTCCTCACTAGCCTTCATGTTCCTTTAGTAATTCCAACTTCCTATTGGACAGGATGAGGGAGTGGAGATCCTTTTGTCCTGTGGTCAAACTACAACCACACACATCACAGTACACATCCATGAGTGACGACATACACGTATCTTGTGTAAGATCCAACTCAATGATAGGATCTTCCTCAACTATTTTATGAAGACATTACTCCGACCCATAGCCAAGGATTTTTCCTTTGAGAGACCCTAATGTGAGGAGGATTCCATCTTAAAGGCTCGACAATTCAACTTAATCTACTCCCATTTTGGGTACCTGCACACAATCATACCCTATGCTCCTTGTGCCGGCACCACCCATAGTGATACACCCAGGGAATACCATGTTGTAGATGGATTTATCGGCTCTGCATCACAAAACCATTAGTACTACATGGTACCCCCATGATAACACCACACCCAAGAAACACCCATAGTGTTGTGCAACCAAACTACATTCCCAATTACTCATGGATGATAGATCAGTTCGGAGCAACCCCCTCCTACGCACCTCTCATGCCAAATATTCATTAGGTCCATGGACTGACCTATTTAGCACAATTGTATTGAGGCCAAATGGCCAGATTTGCTGTGCCCCCAGCTCCTATGGTCTGTTATGTGCCACCCACGCAGCACAACTCGGCTTAGGAAAAAATTCCCAACCAGCATGCCCCAAACAACCAACAATAGAAGGGAAAGAAAAATGTAGGAATAAACTGAGGTAATAATCAACCATAAGGAGGCGACCAACAACCTGACCTACCGACCAAAAAATGTGCCAACCTGTCGACATAGAACCCACAACACCCTGACCGATCGGGAAAGAACCCACAACTATGGACCAATCATCTGTGTGCCCTATGCAACACCTAGGGTCATTACGCACATTTGTTCCCTCACATGTCTTGCATCTGACAAATTCTCTAGAATGAAGCTAAACAGGATGCCAATGTCATGGCTCAAGATCAGCCTAACCCATGACAACCAGGCCCTCTGTCTATGGTTCTCCAAAACCCTCTTCCACACCAAGGATTGGTTGCAACCTGACCCTTGGGCCCACCTGCTCCCATAGCCCTTGCTGCATCCCCACCTACAGAGACTGGATTCCAACACCTCATGATGGTGTCATCCAACGTAAAAATCCCAACTCAGCATAACCAATATGGCTCCACCATGAAAAATGTTGACCCATCAATGACATCTAGTTCTAACACTTCCACTATTCCTCTTCACTTACCTATACCCCTCATGGATGGGGCGGCTAGAGTCCCACGATTTCCTATAGGACATATCACCAACAATGTGACTGCTCGAGCTTCCCCAAATTATAGCATTGCTGAATACTTTTACCAATCACCTACATCCAAGTGCACTCTAGAGGTTCTGAAAATTTTCCTGGCATAATGAAAATCATTGTTATGTGCATTAGGTTATGCTGATATATTTGATTCTAGGTTGATCATGTTTGATCTAGATCAAAGAGAACCCAAGATGTCATTCATCATCGCATTCCCAATTCCAGTCTCAAATCGAAATTTGGTTGTACATCAATGAATCATTAATGAAGGGGCATCCACTTGTGTTATGTCGACCTTTGTTTGGAAAAACATTGGCCCCCCCACCCTTTAACCTTCCACTACCACCCTCCATGCATACAATGCTTTCTCGACAAAGGAACAAGCCATTATTCCAAATATTCTCGATCGACACGATCCCCTTCTTATTTCCACCATCTGGCATCATGAGAAAGTCAGTCATGGCTACTCTCAATTTACCTAATTTCAAGTTGGAAATTCCCATATGGTACCTTGAGCCACCTACCCCACCTCCGATGCCCCAGGTCATGTTGAATCTTGTCCAACCTAATGAGGTGGAGTCACTCCCCCTTCCTGGGTCGCTAAACAAGACTTCCATTCCCAAAACATGGCCCTCCTCTCCCAAAGAAGTCTTGGGGAAAGTCTGTGAAAGTAACTGCTAGCAAGGCGTTTGGGATCAGTGAGCTATGCAGCATCATAGATGCTGCACAAGCTCAAAAGACACCATGCAACGTGGAATATAGACTCCTTTGGAATATTTTGTGTCACTTTTTGTACTTTTTGACCATACTTTGCGGATATTGGTCTTTCGTTGGTAGAGTGAGTTCATAATTAGTTAGAAAATCGTCCAAGAGTACCATGAATGTAAATCCACAAGCCTATAAGTACAAGAAGAATTGTAAATGTGAACACCATGATCATATCATAGAATGAGAATTGAGAATTTGAGGCTCAAGTGAATTGTTGTCTGTTTTGAATTTTTGGTTAGTTGCGTAGAAGATAATATGATAAGAAGGATGTTGATATGAATTGTTGTTATCGTTTTGATGTTATCCTTTTGTATATTTATGTTTTCATGTTCTGTTAACCCAATGATGAATGTTAAGTGAATTAGTGACATGGATCTATGATGCTATTTTTATTGCTTATGAATAAAATTATCTTTCTAGATCTATTTTCGCAATTGTACGCCTACTATGGTTATGAGTGAATGATGTGATATGTGAAAATCAATTATGAACAATTCTGTTAAATAAAGTAACTAGTCGGATTTGGTAAATAGGTTGATGAATTATCGATTCCCATAGTCCTCTTCTATTCTTTGGAAACTTGGTTCTGTCATCCCTCCCTCGAACATCTTGGGTGAGACTTCATCCCCTTCGCGGGTTTTGTCGGACAGGGTAAAACCTATTTGGGTCGGTGCTTAGTGAGATCGCAGTGAGTTGAGAGTCAAAAGAGTGGGAACCCATGTCAATTGAAGTTTTTTTGGTGGGTTTTGCACCAACAAATGGTTCCATTTTCGGGACCTTGTTGCGACTGAGAGGAGGATATGTGGCATCCAACGTTACTGGAAATTCAAGATTGGTTTGATTAGAAGCTTTGATAATTTTTGCAAGCTGAAAAACAAAACCTTGGATAGATGACATAAAAGTGGTTGGCGAGATACATACATGACGGTCCTCACGAGTATATTTTCTGTGAGTTCCCCATCATACTATATGAGTCATTGGTGTGGTTCACATATAAGAAGACAAATTTCCAAGGAGGAGAGCCAACATCCTGGACCCCTAAATTGATCCATGAGATACAAGGAACTGAGGAAAAAGCATCATGATATGTTTAGGTCTGGCTAGATAGTATCCTAGAAGGATATATCATTGAAATCACAGTCTACACTACCAAGTCCTACAACGAAGCAAAAAAGGAATTTTTAAACGGACCCAGAGGTAGGTTCTTGGTCTCTCTATAGTTGTAAATTAAGGTTCTTGTTTATTAAAAGGGTATACTAAAGATGCAACTCGAGTAGTATAACTCGGAGGCAGTGGATACCATGATGAAAAGGGGGAGATGAATTTAAATATAAGGGGTAGATGGGTGCAATTTTCAATGATACTGTGAGGGAAGCCAAGGAGGAAATTGGTCTTACAAGGGAAGCAACAACGTTTCAACAAGAAAATAGGAAGGGGACAGGGGAAGGCCTTGGTACGATCAAAACACAAGATAATGAAGGATTACCACATAGGATGGAGCAATCCTAGACTGACGAAGATGATGAACAGACGTAGACTATGCCTACAACTATAGTAAGATCAAACCCCAGTAGCAACGTACCCATGCCTCTGCACACTACTCCAAATTCAGGAAGAAACAAAAATTACACCTCAACTTTCCTAACGTGCTAGCATCATTCTAGTAGTATATCAACATCTATATGAAGAAGGATTAGGATGGCGAGAAAAAATACAAATTTACCTTTGTTCCATGGAAACAGGACTGAAAATGTAAAGCAATATTGGTTCTTATGTGAGGCAGTATGGACTGTGAGATAGGGCACAGATGAGGTTGTTAAGAAAGGCCAATGTGTGACTACTCTTTGGGGTCACGCACTATGTTATCACTCAAAATATACCCAAGGTTGCAAAAATAAATCTCAAGGTAACAACAAAAATAGATTTTAGAAAGAAATTGTCTTTTCTTTCTAGAGAGGGATCTCTTGATTACATATTTAACAAGGCTAGATAAAAGAATCAACAATTTTAAGTGATGTATACGGTTTAAACAAAACATATAACCATTGGGATGTGGAGTCAAAAAAGATAAACATAATACAAAAATGTCTTCTAAGAACTTCAAGAAAGGTAAGATAATTATTCAGTTATAGTCATTCATTGATTTTTGGGTGATAGGAAAGAAACATGAACATTCCATTAATATAGAGCCTCACATGATAGATTCCATATTAATATTAGAAGAACGATTTGTGGATATCTAAAAAAATAGCCAGAGCATAACATGTATGAATTCTGAAACTATTACACACTACATTTCATACATGAAAGAAAACCGAATGGAAGGTAAACACTTAGAAAACATTCACAAGGAAATAAAGCATAGACTGCAACAAAAACAATACATGAATCTTTGAAGATAACTAGAATTCAGATATGTAATTTTATTCAAAAAGGTTCTCACAAAACATAAGTCCAATCTTACGGGTTCCAACCTGTGATACATTAGTAAAATTCAAATATATACAAAATAGTTTCTTCCAAGTACATCAAAAAACAAACTAACTGCTAATCATAAGTTATTGTAACTATTTCCTTAATAACTAGGAATAATAATTACATTCTTTGCTTGAAATAATAGTTCGCTTGATTATAGAAAATGCACAACTGCAAGGTACCACGAACAAACAGCTTCTTGAAATTGCAACACCTGTCCTTATGGATGTAATATGTATTTGGTTTTCCCAAATTTCTCCACAATTTTCCATTGTTCTACATTCGGAACATCGTACTCCTTCATTTCTCTTATCGACACTTCTAAATCCACATAGGATTCATAAGACATAGCTGGTAATATTTTTTTAATGACTAAAAACCGGTCCAATATTTCAAAATCTTCAGCTAACTTTTCAACAATAACCTTTCCTGTTAATCCTTTGAATAAATCCTCAAACTTAGAATGATCCATGTGATTATGCACCAACAGGCTATGATATTGTCCCTAAGAAAATAATCCCAAAAAGAAGGGAGACCATCATCAAATAAATTTTGAAAAGCCTCCCTGAAATCTTTGATTTGAGAAGACATTTGATTTACTTTATCTTGCACAACTTTCATAAGTTGGTGTTTATTAATAAACTTTTTCTCCCATAATATAATAGATACCCTGTCTTTGATCCCAATATCCTACATATTTTGATATGTCAGAGAATTTAGAAAATTAACAGCATTATGAGCAGTATTCAGAGATTTATTTTCCATGGTTTCATTCGCTAATTTTAATCTCTGAGTAGCCAAATTTACTAGTGCACTTTCATCATCGAGAAAATTTAAATAATATCTGAATTTGGTGATTTCTACACACAAGGTATCCCAGATCAAATGTTTAAGTCCCTATAAAGGAGCTTTTCCTGTATTTCTCTCTTTCAATTCACTAAATTTTTTCTGTAATTGGCTCTTCTCATTCCATGATTTATTCTTTTCTTCAATACTTTTAGCCAATTCTAACTTTATCTTTTCATTCTCGTTCTTTAACTCTTTAATATATACTTCCTTCAAACTTACCTGAGACATGCGAACTAGCAAAGCATCTGCAGAAAATTCATTTAATGTTTTTTTGACATTAACAAAGGGTTTTTCTGCATCAACGAAAGGTTGATTCATTACTTCCTCCATAACTTCTTTTTCTTAATTTTGACCTTTTTTCAACCTTGTAATCTGAGTTATCAACTCTGATTTTTCTGTTTCCCACTTGTTCTTCTCCTCCTGCATCTTCAATAATTTACCTTTGTAATCCATCATTTCCTAGTAGACCTTTTCTTTTTCTTCTTGTAGTACAATAAATTCTAAACATTGAACATGCTGATTGTTAGGGACCTTGAGATTCTTTTTCAATACTTGAATAGTATTATCTTTCTCTTCCAAAAGCTTCTTTGTTTCTTGCACATTGTTTGGTTCATTCCCTAAGCTTATGATATCTCCCTGTAATTTTTTTATTTAAATCAAATTGGCTTTATTTTCAACTTTCTCATATTTAACTGGAATTCCATTTTATCCACAAGAGATTGCAATTTAGTAACTCTCACAGTAGCATGTAGAAAATTAGAATAGATGACATCTCCATTTTTTTTTGTGGAGATGTATTTTATCAGGAACAAACACTAATTTTATCCAGCTTCACCTCCATCTCAAACACCTTCTTATCACTCACCACAACAAATTTCAGGGTATTTCTCTCTACATCCCGAGTAGAAATCAATGAAGTTTTTTTATTAATTAATTTTCTAACTCGGGGGAACATATTTTTAGTTTCATCCAATCACTTCATTTCCTTATCAGCATACCTTGACATCAGCTCTGTCTTAGACTTATACCAAGAACTACATTCTATTTTACCTTCATATTCAAAATAATATTGTTGCATTTGTACATACTTTTTCTAAAACAAAACCATTTTCTTTAAGTCTTATAAAACTATTTCTTCTGAATTGATTATTTTATTCTAATGCTGTATTTTGATTTTTTTATTTGAAGTTTCTTCATCCACATTAGTTTCAGTCATCCCTTCTTTCATAACCCATTAGAGGAAATTTAGGGTTATAAATGGGCCTTATAAGAAAACGCCCAACAATAAATTTAATGAGTTGGAATTCAATAACCAATAGAATTTCAATAAAATGAGTGAACCATAATGGTTGAATTGACATATTTGTCATAAAAGAAAACTACCGTTTTTGTTTGTATTTTAGACATATCTCCCTGTGTTTTTACTCAAATTCTGAGCAGGAGAGCTCTTTGAATGTGGAAATTAATTCCACATCCAACGAGTACCCACACTACATACGTTTTACGGACCCTGCTACCCCAAAAACAAGAAATACCTGAAAAAAGCATGATGATGATGTCAAATTCTAAGCGCGAGAGCTATTTGGATGTGGAAATTAATTCCGCATCCAACGAGTACCCACACTGCAAACTTTTGACGGACCCCGCTACCCCAAAAACAAAAAATACCTAGAAAACATGATGATGATGTCATCATCACATTTTTTCAGGTATTTCTTATTTTTGGGGTAGCGGGGTCCGTCAAAAGTATATAGTGTGAGTAATTGTTGGATGTGGAATTAAATTATGCATCGAACGAGCTCTCCCACTCAAAATTTGAGTAAAAACACAAGGAGACATGTCGAAAATACGAACACAAAAAGTAGTTTTTTTCGTTCTTTCTCCAAAATTAATAACTATTATTTTATTGGTTTAACAATTATTTTATTATTTTCCTTAGGAGGCCCATTTTAGACCACAAATTTCCTTTAATTCCTTGGATCTTCTTCAAAACCAAAAAGATTAGCAATTTTATCCAACCCCTCAATAACTTAGTGATCAAACGGTTTGTTTTTGTTCAATTTCCTTCTTTGAGAAATAATCTGTTGCAGATCATAATTATTTTTTTCTTCTCTTTGAAAGTCCATAACTTCCAATAATTTTTCAATCACCAAAAAAACAATTTTATTCTTGAAAATGAAAGGACCAACCTTCAGAGGGAATTTTACATCAGAAGATTTCTTGAATGCTCCAAAATGTTCGTATTCTATAGACAACCTTTGTCTCATGAATTCTAATGCAAATACTCTTGGCATTAACAAGGTAGGTAACCTATATGGTTCTCCAGTTAACCCATACACTCTTATAACAGTAAATTCCTTATGTAAAAACCAATCTCCTGTTATGTCTTTTGAAGAATATTGCAACATGACTTTCATGTCTTCCAATACTCTAGGTAAGACATCATCAAAAATCATTTTATATACTTCAGCCATGATCGTATTCACAAATTCAAACATGTTGATCTACTTTCGAAGGTATGAAGAAAACATGGTAGATAAAAACTATAACTCTGACACATTTTAACACAATAACATGTTCAAACAAATATGACTTGTATATGAAAAACCTAACCTTGGGAAAATCAACTAATTGGGTATGAATTGGTTCATCCAAAAAGTCGTCAAGGTTTAAACAACGGACTACATTTCGTTCACGGTCATTCGACCCTATACTCGGGAAAAAACCCAAAATGACTTCGCTCACATGTTTATCATCATCCAGACCCAAAACCTCACTAACCATTGACATGACCAAATGGACATCATTTCTGAAAATATTGACATTGTATGGAAAAAATAAACCTTCTAATGACTGACCAAATCTTAAAATACTAGACAAGAACTGACATCTAATTTCACTCTCACAATTTTTGTACAACTCAATCAGGGCTTGTTCATTGAAACACTCAGGATTTATAGGAAAATTATCAGGCAGACTTAACATTTAGCGAACAGATTTCGCGTCAATTCTACAGATAATTTTTGAAGTTGTACGACTCATAATAACCCTTTCAGAAGATCAATAATTGTTTGCACACCACTCAACGAATTCCCAAAAAGGTAGGGTTTGTTCTACAACAAAGTAATACAGGAAAGAATTGTAGACATTTAGAATATCATTTCCATGTAACCTATACTGCCATAAACATTCCTTTGAAATAGATACACTACATACCGATAGAATAGGGTCGAAAACATTCCTTTCCTTATCAATAACTACTTCTTCTCTTTCATCTAGAACACTGTATAATACCCCTGAACTTTGCTCATTTTCCATAATAAGCAATGGCAACAAGTCTTCAACAAGAATATCGGAGTTTAGTCTTACCAAGTAACTATCAGATATGTAAGAATTGACTTTCGGAAAATGATGGCGCATTGTCTCTTCTTCTTTCACCAGCAACATCCAAACAAAAAATAACTTTACATTGGTCAACTCACTTTTATACAATGAATAACGGTTTTGGGACCTCCAACAAGTTGTTTTTCCTTTACCACTTTCCCCAGTCAAACTCACTAAAGAACACCATGTGGAAAGCAGTTTGAATTCCGCTACCACTCATCTGTTTTAACTATCTTACAAGTTCAAGCTCCAGATTAGATTATTGTCGTTGATCAAATTAAATATCTCATTTGAACAGTTGGATCAAAGCCCTTTTACGAAATCCGCCATCTTTTATCCTTGTTTAACCTTGCATATTTATACCGTGGATTATCTTATGGCCGTAGATTTAATCCGCCTTATCTCCTGACCGTCAATCTTATTAACTTGTTAACCCCATTCTTCTCTCCACCAAAACTTCATTCTCGTGCAACTTTTCCAAGCGGGTCATTTTACAATTGTATATCTGCACAATCACAAACATGCACCCTCCAATTCTATAGTAAAATAATCAAAGTGCACATTTTGATAAAAAGTCATGAATAATAACCTTTTCCAATTCTTTAATGTGGGCCTTTTGGTCATATTTCACCAATTTTTAACTACCCCTTATCATTTCTTGATCTTATCTTTCTTCAATTGTTCAACATAGAAGGTTCTAACAACTGGCTCCAACTAGGGATGATATCCTCCCTGTGAGTTATCAAAGAACTCGTAGACCAGGTGCCTGTTTTTTACCTTTGTATTCAAACCTCCAAACTTTTATTTTTCAAATATGTATTTTATTGAATAAAGAAAATGGCTAGCCTTAAAAATATTAGGGCCTTCACTCCGGGCTTGAAATATATCTGGTTCGCCATTTGTACCACTTTCAGGATTAAATAAATATTTATAAACTATGGTACAAAATTTACCTTATGCCTTAGGATAGGTAGTGCTTTAAAAATATTCCATTAACAGGGATACTATCCAACAAAACACCATTTTGATGCCCTAGAATGAATTCATTCTCTCCTCTATGACCCGCAATAACATAAGGACCTACCCACATGTTGTCAAATTTTCCATGCTTGTCTTCCCTCAGAGCATCCCATTTTAATACTAGGTCATCAATTTGGAACTGTTATTCTTTCACCCTTCTATCAAAGGTGTTTTTAAATTTTTCTTGATGTATTTGCACTTTATCATAAGATTTATTCATTTTCTCATCCAATTCGATAATTTGGTTTATCCTTCTCTACATATGGTTCCGCTCGTCTTGTTGTTCCTAAAAAAATTTCATAACTGGTACACCCAATGATGATGGAAAAATGACCTTAGTTCCATATACCAATTGAAAAGGAGACATTCCAATTGCCCTTTTAGTGCTAATTCTATCAGTCCACAAAGCATACTTAAGCTTGGTGTGCCAATCCCTTTTGTTATTTTCTAATAACTTCTAGACGATTCTTACCAAACTTTTATTAGAGGATTCTGCCAGTTCGTTTCCCTGTGGATAGTAAGCAGTTGAATGGTTTAGACTGATATGATATTTATGAGAAAAATTAATCATTTTTTTGGATTTAAAGTTGCTGCATTATCAGCCACAATTCTTCTAGGACAACCAAACATAGCCAATATATTTTCTTCAAGAAAATCCATGATCACTGTCTCAATAGCTCTCCTGGTAGGTATTGCTTGAATCCACTTCGTGAAATAATCTGTAGCTATCAAAATCCACTTATGTTGTCCTGAATAATTTGGGTTTATTTCTCCAATAAAATCCAATCCCCACTGCAGGAAAGGATCTTCTACTATTATTGGATTAAGAGGAAGTGGAATCACTTTTCTCTTACCATAAAAAATCTGGCATTGGTGACATGTACTAGTCTCTTTGTACACATCTAAAAACAATGAAGGGCAATAAAAACTGGCTCTCAAAATTTTGTTACTCTCACTTTCCAATAGTGATGTCCTCCACAATCTCCTTTATGAAATTCCTTCACCATTTGCTGAGCTTCATTTTCCAAAATACAATTAAGTAACACGCCACCAGGATCCTTCCAATGAAGATATTGTTTTAAAATACAAAATTTGGCAGCTTTCAACTTCACAGATCTTTCTCTAGTTTTACTTGATCCTGTAGTAGCTTCTAAGTTCTGCAGAACATGAACAATATCAGAATACCATGATGATGTAGTAAAATCAATCATCACCTCCACCCCTGTGTCCAATTTATTATATTGACTAAATAAGAAATTAAGCTGTAAAGATTCACAAATTGAATTTGTCAAATTTTTTGCAAGTCCTTGCCCTTTAATCAACTTAGTGGGTCTAATTTCCATACCATACTCCAATAATGTTGCTATCCATTTCGCTCTTCTTCCTTTTAGATTAGGTTGTGTAAGAATTCCTTTTACCACACTAGTTGGAACATGAGCAATTATACGTGGATGAAGAATATATACCCTAAAATCTTTCAAAGCCTTAACAAAAGCATATGACTGCTTCTCCATAATGGAATATTTTAATTTCCCATCTCTCAACATTTTACTGAAAAAGGCTATAGGATGCTCCATATCCTCATTACTCTTTTGTAGCAAGACAACAACAATGGTATTTTCCGACGCATATGAAAATATTAAGAAGTCTTTATTGAAATCTGGACTCACTAGTACGGGAGCTCCTGAAATTGCTTGTTTTATTTCTTTGAAATATTTCTTAGCTTCTTATGTCCACTTTATTTCATGACCTTTTCTCAGCATATTAGTAGTATTCATTAGTATTTCATCAAAAATGGGAATAAATCTTCTGAAGAAATTTACCTTCCCAAGGAATGATTGTATTTCATTTTTGATTCTTTGTTCTCCCACCTTCAAAATTGCACTGACTCTATCTGGATCAATATTTATTCCATCTTTTGAGATAATGTGACCCAATAACTTCCCTTCTTCTAATGAAGAATTTCATTTTTTTTTGATTCAATGGTATACCAAATTTTTTGCATTTTATAAAAACTTTTTCCAAATGATGAATATGCTCCCTGTATATTTTGAATATACAGTGATATCGTCCATATAAATTACCACAAATATACCTATTTCCCCTATTAAAGCAATGTCCATGGCATGCTAGAAAGTAGCCCCTGCATTCATCAAACCAAAAGGCATCTTCACATACATAAACATGCCCCATGGTGTGGTAAAAGCAGTCTTTTTTTCTTTCTTCAAGTAACACTTTGATCTGATTGTACCTTGAAAAACCATCCTGGTTGAAATTCTCTCTGATCCGACTACTTTCTACAGAATATGATCCATCTTTGGTAAAGGATAATTATCCTTCATTGAGACTTTAATCAAATTCCTTAAATCTATACAAAGTCGTATTTCTTCGTTCTTCTTTCTGATAGGAACTAGATTAGCAACCCACCTTGAGAATCTCAAAGTCACAATAATTTTGGCATCAAACAATTTTTGATCTCCTTCTCAATAACTGGAAACGGCTTTGGATTTATCCTTATGAGTTTCTGTCTCAAAGGGTTTTCTCCAGGTTTGATTGGAATAGTATGTTGTATTATTGAAGTATCATATTCCTTAAGATTCTCATAACTCTAAGAAAAAACATTAGTATGTTTTTTCATCAAGTTCACATATTCTTCTTTCTCTTTGGCAGACATATTTTTAGACAGCTCCACAATCTTTGGATTTTCTTGTGTGCCAATATTTTTTATCTTCAACAACATTATCAGCAGGTTTCACCTTTGGATCTTTTGCAATATCATTTCGATCAAAAAGATTCTCTAATGGAATTAAAACTCTCAGGATAAAGTTACTTTTCAATTGAATTATATCTTTTCCTCCTAAGGTTCCCTTTAATTTTTCAGTATTAATCATTTCTTCTTCACTTTCTTGAGTATCTTGGAAATTTTCACAATGATCATTTTCACCATCAATATGAGTATTTACATATTCACCAGACAATTCTAAAAATATTCTTATTTGCATATCATCCTCAAATACCTGCCAATATTTAGAATTATCAGTTATGGATGGTCTATTCACAATGTCCACTTGGTATTCTCTTTGACCAACATTTGGAGTTTTAAATTTACCAGTAGCAACTGCCAAAGAAACAGCTATTGTGTTTTCATATCTAGGAACCACCCTAATTGTATGTTCTTTAAAATAGTTACCAAACATGTCCCATACTCCATTTCTATAAGCCCTCATCTGGAGATGTCTGGTTTAATAACTATCATTCACCTGGTTTATTACAAGCTCTAAATCTCCCAAAAATCGTATCCTTTGTGCTCCCAAATATTTCAATGCATGCAGCCCAAGTAACAAAGCTTGATACTCAGCTACGTTATTTTTTCATTCAAATGTTAATTTGTATGATAAAGCTTTAAAATACCTTATAGGAGAGATTATATATACACCAGCACCAGCACCAACCTTTTCCATAGACCCATCAAAATACATGGTCCACAATCCTTCTTTTTTCTATTTCTCTTCCAAACCATCTTGCTCCTTTACTCCTTTTTGATTTTCTACAGATTTAGTTTGTAATGAATATTCTAGATCACATGGAATAGTATCATTGAAGAAAATAGAAGATACCAAATAAGTATCCACAACATATATATGATGAAGGTCATGTCTATCTTGGCTGCTTACTACATAAGGCATTCTCTTCTGATTGTATAACCTTCTATTCCCATTTTGGATAGGAATAGTAGTGTATGAAATGTCCATTTGTAAAATTCCCTTCAACTTTGAGGTCCAAGATCTTGATAACAATACTCCAAATTTTGGTGGGATATCTGCTACAGCAACATCCATCACGACTGTTTTAGTTAGCAATTTATTTAATGACACCACCATATCTTTAATCAAGCTAGGACACTTCACCCTCCTAGAATCAAAGGAATACAAATCTTTATTTGGCCTCGTAATTTCCAACCCCAAACTTTCTAACACTCCTTTGGGCATTAAATTATGTGATGCACCTGAGTCTAACATGGCATTATGCACAACCATATCATGCACATTCAAAATCAAATAAAATGGAGGAACCTTTTCATCATCCATATTTTCAACCTTTGGCCCAAATGAAATAGTAGGATTATCATTTGTCAATTCTAAAACATCTGATTGAAATTATCCTTGACCTTTAACCATTCTTGTTATTATATCCCTGTATTCATTATTCCTCAACAGCTGATTAAAAGGAACATAGATATTCAACTTTGAAAGTTCATTCTGCAAAGTGAAAATAGAAGTAACTTTCTCCACATCTAGTGGTGCTGTTTGCTTCATTTTTTTTTTTTTTATGTTTTATTCTCAACTTCTTTATTCACAATAGGATCTTTTTGTATGTCATTTATTTTTTCTATATTTAATGAACTAGTGGAAGGCTGATTTGAATTTAACCTCCCTTTATTTACAGCAACATCTCTATTGCTCAACTTAATCTTCCTTTGTACATCATCCATAGAATGTAAATAACCTCTTTGATACTGCTCTAATTCCTTCTCAAAATCATTATTACCTTCTTCCTGTGCAAACATATGATGTTCTTCCTCAGTGAGATATATCTCAGAATCCAACTTCTCGAAAAGATGAATTTCATTTTCAGCAGGCTCTTCTTCATCAGAAACATAATTCTCAGGAAAAGGTGGTCAAATCTATTGTTCTTCTTGATTCCTTGGATTTCTCATATCTCTCTACCTATTTTGTGGAGGCATAGGAGGGTTTGGCCTTCTAAAATTTGGATTTATGATTTGGGGCTCAGCTTGTTCTCTGTTAAATGATCTATTGTCTATAGTCAATCTATCCATCAACTTCTCCATTGCTTTTAACATCATTTCAAATTTAATATCATTGGGAGAAGAAGAAGGAGAAGGCATGTTTTCTTCTTTAACTTTTCTCCTATCAATATCTCTCTGTTTCATCTTTCCACCCACCATCATATTTGCTTCCACTTCTAAAGCATCTGTGAACATAGCAGCAAGACTTAGTGGCATTCTCTCCCTAAATGAAAATGCAAAGTCATTGTCAAAGGCTTCAGCATAATGAAGTTTTGCAGAAGCTGCACAAGTTTTTATATCATCTAGGATGAAATTATAAACTCTCATACACTTGCTTGAAAATTCATGAACATATTCAAAACCTCCTTTCTTAAGATTATTGTACTGGGAAAGAAGCTATAAAGGGCTTTGTTTATCATCCCATATTTCTAAAAATGCATTTTGGAAAGCTTGAACTGTCATAATTGATGCAAATGGTAAATATTTAAACCATTTCTTTGCTTCCCCTAATAGGCTTTGAGAAAACAACCTCATTTTAACATCTAGATAATCAACCTCCTGCAAGTCAATAAAATCTTCAAATTTTGCCACATGTTGTTTTGCTATTATACCTCCCTCTCCATCAACTAAAGAAATCCTCTGGGAATTGTTTTAGGGAAGGTCATGCAATACAATAGGAAAACACAAAGGAGAAAATCTAGATGCCATTGTTCTAGGTGGATTTGGACGAATTAGGGAATTTTGAATGGTTTGAACACCAAGTATTTCTTCAACCTTTGCACATTGTTGAAGATCTTGCCAAAGAGAATCAAGTAAATATGATTCTAATCTATGAGGATTAACTTCAATATTTTTAAGATTAGACTCAGATTTAGACCTCAACAAACCCTTTTCAATATTTGTTTCCCATTCTTTATCAAGTATGCTATGAAAATCTTGAGAAGATGATGCACCAAACATGGAAATATCTATTTTTTCTTTTCCTCTTTTCCTAAATAATTTTTTCTGGATATTCCAGACTCAGCAAAAATTCAGAATCATAATTACCTCATGCATGTCTATTCAAAGCCAATATGTCTTCTGAAATCTTGATAGAAATTAAAATGGAATCGCCAGGGAAAATGCACAACCTTTTTTACTCACAAAAATTTATGTTTCCCTGTAGAAATCGTTTTCTTGATCTATTATAATATTTGTCGTTCTTCTGAGGGTTGATTTGAATTTAATTCCCTGCCAGCGATGCCAATTTGTTATCACTCAAAATATACCCAAGGTTGTAAAAGGAGATCTCAAGGTAACAACAAAAGCTGCTTTTAGAAAGAAACTGGCTTTTCTTTCCAGAGAGGGATCTCTTGAATACAGATTTAACAAGGTCGGATAAAAGAATCAACAATTTGAAGTGATGTAGATGGTTGAAACAAAACATATAACCATTGGAATATGGAGTCAAAATGGATAAAGATAATACAAAATTGTCTACTAAAGACCTCAACAAAGGCAAGATAATTATTGAGTTACTGTCATTCATTGATTTTCGGGCGATAGGAAAGAAACATGAATAGTCCATTAATATAGAGTATCATAGGATGAATTCCATATTAACTTTAGAAGAAAGATTTGTGGATATCTGAAACAATAGCCATAGCATAACATGTATGAATTACGAAACTATTACACACTACATTTCAGACATGAAAGAAAATAGAATGGAAGGTAAACACTTAGAAAAAATTCGTAGGGAAATAAGGCACATATTGTAACATAAACAATACATGAATATTTAAAGATAACTAGGATTCGGCTCTATAATTTTATTCAAAAGGGTTCTCACAAAACATAAGTCCAATCTTACGAGTTCCAACCCCTGATACATCAGTAAAATTCAAATATATACACAATAGTTTCTTCCAAGTAAGTCAAAAAACCAACTAACTGCAAATCATAAGTTCTTGTAACTATTTCCCTAATAACTAGGAATAATAATTACATGCTTTGTTTGAACTAACAGTTTTCTTGATTATAGCAAATCCACAACTGCAAGGTACCATGAACAAATAGCTTCCTCAAACTGCAACACATGTCCTTATGAATGTAATACATATTTGGTTTTCCCAAATTTCTCCACAATTTTCCATTGTTTTACATTCAGAACATCGTACTTCGGCATTTCTCTTATAGACACTTCTAAATCCACATAGGATTCATAAGACACAGCTGGTAATATTTTTTTAATGACTAAAAACCATTCCAATATTTAAAAATATTCAATAAACTTTTCAACAATAACTTTTCCCGTTAATCCTTTGACTAAATCCTCAAACTTAGAATGATCCATGCGATTATTCACCAACAGGATATGATACTGTTCCTGAGAAAGTATTCATCCTTCATCATTCCAAAAAGAAGGGAGACCATCATCAAATAAATTTTAAAAAGACGCCCTCAAATCTTTGATTTGATAAGACATTTGATTTACTTTATCCTGCATAAATTTCATAAGTTTATGTTTATTAATAAAATTCTTTGCCATAATATAATAGATACCCTGTATTTGATCCCAATATCCTGCAGATTTTAATATGTCAGAGAATTTAAAAAATTAACATCATTATGAGTAGTATTCAGAGATTTCTTTTCCATGAATTCATTCGCTAATTTTAATCTGTGAGAAGCCAAATTTAGTAATGCACTTTCATCATCGATAAAATTTAAATAATGTCTAAATTCGGTGATTTATACAAACAAGGTATCCCAGATCAAATGTTTAGCTCCCTGTAAAGGAGCTTTTCCTGTATTTATCTCTTTCAATTCATTGAATTTTTTTTGTAATTGGCTATTCTCATTCCAAAATTTATTCTTTTCTTCAATACTTTCAGCCAATTCTAACTTAATATTTTCATTCTTGTTCTTTAACTCTTTAATCTCTACTTCCTTCAAACTTACTTGAGACATGGGAACTAGCAAAGCATCTACAGAAAATTCATTTAATGGTTTTTTGAAATTAACAAGGGGTTCTTCTTCATCAACGAAAGATTGATTCAGTAATTCCTCCCTAGCTTCTTTTTCTTCATTTTGACCTTTTTCAACCTTGTAATCTGAGTTATCAACTTAGCATTCTTTGTTTCCCACTTGTTCTTCTCCTCCTGCATCTTCACTAATCTCCCTTTGTAATCCATCATTTCCTGATATAACTTTTCTTTTTCTTCTTGTAGTGCAATCATTTCTGAAGATTGAACATGTTGAGTGTTAGGGACCTTGAGCTTCTTTTTCAATACTTGAATAGTATTATCTTTCTCTTCCAAAAGCTTCTTTGTTGCTTGCACATTGTTTGGTTCAATCCCTAAGATTATGATATCTCCCAGTAATTTCTTTATTTGAATCATATTGGATTTATTTTAAACTTTCTCATGTTTTAACTGAACTTCCATTTTATCCACAAGAGATTTAAATTTAGTAACTCTCACAGTAGCATGTAGCAAATACAAATAGATGACATCTCCAGTTTGTTTGTGGAGCTGTATTTTATCAGGAACACTAATTTTATCCAGCTTCACCTCCATCTCAGACACCTTCTTATCACTCACCACAATAAATTTCAACGTATTTCTCTCTATGTCCCCAGTAGAAATCAATGAAGCTTTTTTATTAATTAATTTTCTAACTCGAGGAAGAAGATTTTTAGTTTCATCCAATGACTGCATTTCCTTATCAACATAACTTGATATCAACTCTATCTTGGACTTATACCTGAGAACTAGATTCTATTTTACCTTCATATTCAAAAGAATATTGTTGCATTTGTATAGAATTTTTCTGAAACAAAACCATTTTCTT
>LPNX010396884.1:29830-102937 GCA_001517045.1 Pseudotsuga menziesii | reverse complement strand
AATTATTTATTATTTTTCGAAAGTGACCACATTCGATTTCAGCATCATTTTAAACACATATTTGTCCACGTAAAGGAATTTTTTCTATTTTTTCAAAAACTGAAAAACCAAAGATACCCTTTTGAAGAGGATACGTCGATATGTGATGTGTGCATTTTTAAGAATTTTTTGGCTGTGTATTTTTAACTATGCGGATTTTTCTTTGAGCTGCTTCAAAGTTGCAGTGTGGTTTTCTAAGTATAAGTTTTAGAAGTAATTAAAAAATAAATATCATATGAATGCCAAAATGCGTCTATGATACGTCAATGGATAGAATATTTGTTGGTGAATCTATCGGTATCAACTCCGCTCAGTTATGTGCTAGGAATGGTAGGGTTTACACCTCTGCAAGGCACAGTAAATTTTCCATTTGTTTGAATGAGGGCTAAGTCTATTTTTTTAAGCCCTCAACCGAGGTATGAACCTCGACCGAGGTATCTAAATACCTCGGTCGAGGTATTTAAATACCTCGACCGAGGGTTTGTAAAGCCCGCAATACCTCGGTCGAGGGCTTGATAAAACCTCGGTCAAGATATTAAGACCTCGGTCGAGGGCTTAACAAGCCCTCGACCGAGGTGCGTTTTTCTGATTTTGCCGAAATGCGCTTGCCAAAAAGTGTTACCCATGTCCGTGGATTCACCCTTAAGTCTTCTGAATTGATTATTTCATTCTTATGTTGTATTTTGATTTTTTTATTTGAAATTTCTTCATCCATGTCCAATCTATTTCAGAAAGAGTCCTTTTATTAATAACACCGGAATTAACATACATGTGAACTTTTAAAGCCAATTTATCTCTCTTATCTTCATCAGTTTCTGTCATCCCTTCTTTCATAACCCCTGGATCTTCTTCAAAACTAAAAAAATTAGCCATTTTATCTAACCCCGCAATAACTTGATGATCAAAAGATTTGTTTTTGTTCAATTTCCTTCTCTGAGAAATCACTTGATGCGGATCATAATTCATTTTTTCTTCTTTCTGAAACTCCATAACTTCCAATAAATTTTCAATCACCAACGAAGCACTTTTATTATTGAAAATGAAAGGACCAACCTTTAGAGGGAATTTTACATCAGAATATTTATTGAATGCTCCGAAATGTTCCTCTTCTGCGCACAACCTTTGTCTCATAAATTATAATGCAAATACTCTTGGCGTTAAGAAGGCATGTAGCCTGTATGGTTCTCCAGTGAACCCATAAAATCTTATAACAAGAAATTCCTTATGTAAAAGGCAATCTCATGTTATGTCTTCTGAAGAAGATCGCAACATGACTTTCATGTCTTCCAATACTATAGGTAAGATATCATCAGAAATCATTTTATATATTTCATCCATGATCGTATTCATGAATTCAAACATGATGATCTGCTTTGGAAGGTCTGAAGAGAACATGGTAGATAAAAAATTTAACTCTGACACATTTGAACACAATCACATGTTCAACAAATATGACTGGTATTTGAAAATCCTAACCTTGGGAAACTCAACTAATTGGGTATCAATTTCGTCAAGATTTAAACAACAGACTACATTTGATTCACGGTCAGTCGACCCTATATTGAACAAGAAACCCAAAATGAATTCACTCACATGTTTATCATCATCTAGACCCAAAACCTGACTAACCATTGACATGACCAACTGGAATTCATTTCTGAAAATCTTGATATTGTATGGAAAAAATAAACCTTATAATCACTGACCAACTTTCAAAATACTGGACAAGAAATGACATCTAATTTCAGCTTCGCAATTTTTTTACAACTCAATAAGGGCTTGTTCACTGAAAGAGTTAGGATTTACAGGAAAATTATCAGGCAGACTGAACATTTCGTGAACATATTTCATGTAAATTCTACAGAGAATTTTTGAAGTTGTATGGCTCATACTAACCCTTTCAAAAGATGAATAATTGTTTGCACGCCACTCGACGAATTCCAAGAAAGGTAGGGTTTGTTCGACAACAAAGTAATACATGAAAGAATTATAGAAATTTAGGATACCATTTCCTTGTAACCTATACTACCATAAACGTTCCTTTGAAATAGATACACTACATACCAAAATAATAGGGTTGAAAAAATTCCTTTCCCTATCAATAACTACTTCTTCTCTTTCATCTAGAACCCTGCATAATACCCCTGAACTCTGCTCATTTTCCATAATAAGAAATGGCAACAAGTCTTCAATAAGAATCTCATAGTTTAGACTTACCTGGTAACTATTAGATATGTAAGAATGACTTTTGGAAAATGATGGCACACTGTCACTTCTTCTTTCACCAGCAATGTGCAAACAAAAAATAACTTTACCTTGGTCAACTCACTTTTATACGACGAATAATGGTTCTAGGACCTCCAACAAGCTATTTCTCCTTTACCACTTTCCCCAGTGGAGCTCACTAAAGAAAACCACGTAGAAAGCGGTTTGAATTCTGCTACCACTCATCTGTTTTAACTATCTTACAAGTTCGAGATCCGGATTAGATTATTGTCGTTGATCAAATTACATCTCTCATTTGAACTGTTGGATCAAACCCATTTTATGAAATCTTCCAGCCTTTATCCTTGTTTAAACTTGCATTTTTATACAACGGATTACCCTATGGCTGTAGATTTAATCCACCTTATCTCTTGATTGTCAATCTTGTTAACTTGTTAACCCCATTCTGCTCTCCACCAAACTTCATTCTCGTGCAACTTTTCCCAGTGGGTCATTTTACAACTGTAGATATGCATGATAACAAATCTACACCCTCTAATTCTACAGTAAAATAATCAAAGTGCACATTTTGATAAAAAAATCATGAATACTAACCTTTGCCAATTCTTTAATGTGTGCCTTTTGGTCATATTTCACCAATTTTTATTTCTCCCTTATCATTTCTTGATCTTATCTTTATTCAATTGTTCAACATAGAAGTTCCTAACACGCTGTATTGGTATATGAAATTCATACAAGTTCCTATGGGGAATCCTACAAAAACCATTGATGAAGTCAGGGGAGGAATTATTGAAGAACTTTGAAAACCAAAGTCTGAAGCACAGTATATTACTGAGTTGAAATAGATTAAGCAATTTCTGAATGAGACTATTTGGGACTTCGACAAGATATTTAAGACACTAATGGCATGAGTTAGTTTTGATATGAGCGATGTTCATCACAAATAATGGTTCATTGCAGTGCTAGTACTACATATACAGAAACCAATGATGCAACAGAAGATCGTGACACAGAGCGAGGCTCTCAAGATCTCCATGAATTAGAAGCTTCACCCATTGGAGAGAGTGCATCTGGTATGAACCAAATTTAGGAACACCTATGAACTTGATGCTTCAGTGGAAAAACATTAAGAAGGGGGAATAAAATCATGAAGATATTTGGTGGGCTCGTTGTTGCGTTGATGGACACACCAAAGATACTTTCCTTGACTTTAGAAATGATATCCTATATGGAGCACCGAACCCATTGAATTGCGGTAGTTACCATGGTGTCGCATATGTCAAGTATATGGGCATTGGAATAATGAATGAAGCTACATGCAGAAGATGGTCATTAAGCTGGAGAGCTTATATTTCACTTTTTGTCGCTCGATCAAGCATGAAGATAAATACTGTCGCGCTTCTAGCCTACTCCAGGAAAGGACATATGACTCATACTTTGTGAAGGGTGAAGATCCTCGTGTAGTACAAAAATCACAACTGTAGCCATAGGTGGTGTAGACACATCCTCAATCGCATTACAGACCACTACCACTGATGTATTTTATTCCATTCCATTGTAGCCAAAACCATAGTTTGCGCCACAGCCACAATTTTCACTGCGACCACAATATAATTAGATGTTGATGGTCCCCCCATAGCCACTCTATGTCCAAGTATCCCACTATGTTCAGCAGCATCTGAATCCCCTTCCACAACAATTGGCTCAGACACAGTACCAACAACAAGGAGGATTCCGAAAAGGATTTTGAGGAAGAGGAGGAGGCTTTGAAAGAGTTGGAGGATGAGGTCACGGACTTCTCTAGTGTTAGAAATGTGGGGTATTTGTACATTAGTAGAGAGATTTCCCACACTTGCAGTGTTCATGTACATACTGCACTGCAATTGATCATAATGTTGAGAAATTCCCATAGCTAATCGCAATATAGTAGGTTGTTAATGTTCCTTAGTTGCAGAATCAGAACCAGTTACAGAATCAGAATCAGCTACAAAACCAGAATCGGTTGTCGAACCAGGCTCATAATCAAGCTCCACTTCATACTTAGACTGTGAATCAACCAATGAATCCGCCAATAAATCAGAATCCACTGCTGAACCAAAATATTTCGATGAACCAAACTCAAGAATCCATAGCTCAGATGATCTTAACATAGCCTAAAATAGAGGATGTTGAAGTTTCCATCATCGCCTATGGAGGTGCGACGACTAGAGAGGATGGAACCCACCCACAAGTTCGATTAGATAGGAATAAGAAGGATTCAGTTGATATCATGACTGAAAAAGATGCATTATTTGAATCTCTAAACACGATGAAAATAAATCATGGTAAGTCACCTGTCTATGAAATGCGTTATGCTTTTGATTCTTCATTAGAGGCAGGACTATCGCGGCAACATGATACCTTGCAGCACTTCTTTGAGAGTTTCCTATCGCTAGCACGAGATCCCGATGCTCTGTCCGAGATTGAAAATATATTGCACCGTCCAAGTAAGGAGTGGAAGGACTCTGCTGTGAACTCTTTACACAAGAAAAATATAGGGAAAGAGATACACATGAATATTCAAATTGGGCACTATGAATTAGATTCATTCATTTTGGATATGGGCTCAAATGTGAATATTCTGACAAAGAAGACATGGAAAATAATGGTGAGGCTGACATTGGGTTGGCCCCTTGTATAGTTGTGATTGGATAATCAGGCTAAAGTAAAACCAATTGGGTGTGTGTTGAACCTGGTTGTGGATGTTGAAGGTATGAATACCTATGCTGATTTTGACATAATTGAAGTTGTGGATGGTGGAGGATACTATCCTGCATTGCTGGGGATCATATCAACCAACGATAGTATGGTATTGATTAACTTCAAGAATTGGATGATGGAATTTCATAATCAAGACATCAGATTCATTGCTCCTATGGATCCAAATGAGGGATAGAGATATATTGAACCAGTGAAGGATGAAGTTGTGAAAGGATGCGATCATGCCTACAACATTTCTAAATTTTACTTCCACGCAACTGCTCATGGAGAACTTGGTTGGCACATCGCTAGCTCCGTGTCTTATGATTCTGACGATGCATTTGATAACTAACAAAACCTCATGCACGAGGTATCATTCAGGAAGTGTGGTTTGATCAAGTAGTAGTTGTGCCATGTTGCGACTGGAATTGTCGAATTACCCATTTACAAAAGGATACCTGATATCTCTATGTTCTTGATGGAGTTTGAAGAAAAGGTATAAAAAACGCAACGACTATTGGCGCTGGAGGAAGCACTGAAGGATACTCCATCACACTGGTGGGTGACTCTGTTACAACTGATTTTACCACACATGGTGGATCACAGCTTTATGGCCTTCCCTGTCCCTCTGCAGACTCTTTAGACCCCATGGACCATTTTTGTACTTTTGATGTTTCCAAGATCATCCCTAAAAGCATGCATTATTTTCTATACGTGACTTTTAAACCTATTCGCATGTATATACATGGATATGACCCTCAAACCCGTGTACATCGGGATGTGTGTAAAAGGACAAATAGTTTTGGATTTTTCCTTGATGTGGATCCGAGTCACTTGTCTGTTGGACTTCCATATGCCTTGATATTGCTTGGATTTGACCTTCCATTACCCCATTGAAGCACTATATAAGGAACCCTGTGGATACATTGAGAGGGAGGAATTGAAGAGCAAGAAAACCTTCCTATGGCTTGGGGTACCACAACAGACAGAGTAAATGCAGAAATCAATCCTTTCTCATATGCAAGAGAAAACAAACATCTAAAACTAAAGGATCTCAAAACATACCTTATTCTGGATGGTTGATGTAGATCCCCATTGAGCTTTTCCATTCTCGCTTGTATTAGCAATTTGCTCTCTCAACATTCAGCAAACAAGACAAGCATGCTAGGCGAGGTCTCACCTGAGGCGTTCAAGGGAGAGCTGCCAGAACCAAGTTTCCACCAGTGGGAGAGGAGGATATGGGAATCTAATGGAGGGACACCATAACTTATGTAACCATCACATAATATCAGAACATTATTCAAGTAACATCATTACCCACAACACATCAAATAGTTATAGAAACACAAATTGCATTGACATAAAAGCAATAGATCTCATTGATGTAGCAGAAAGAGACTGAATCACATATATATTATGCCATTGTAATAGAATAGAGTCGTAGCATCATAAGAGATCTATAGCAATAGACAAGGATTAAACCATACTCATCGCATCATATTAACCTTGCACAAAGGCACCATATTACATAATTCTTCTCCAAAACTGGAGACTGCATACATCAGGAAGAAACCCAGATAAGATCACAGTTAGGACAAAAGATTCTCCATAAATCATATCGCACTATATCTTATCCCATACAATAGCGCATACAATCTCATACAATCGCTCACAACTACTCCTCCTTTTTCGCTCCCCTTTCCAAATGCCCCAAAATAGATCTATAAATAGGCTTATGCCTTTACATCAATGGTCCACTACTAACTGAATTCTAACCACTACTGATCTTTTGCAACAAAAATTTGTCAAAATATACATAAAATATTCAAAAAGCGGTTATTCTTCTGCTTGTTGCGCCAATTTTACCTTGCATGGTACCGCATGAGCTTGTGCAGCTGCCGCAAAGCTGCACAACTCACTCACCCCAACCCCATTTCCCATAGGCTCCAACCATAGTTTTTTAGCTCACTCTCGATCCATGTCAAGTTGACAAGGTATCTGCCAAATTCTTGTCCTTAAAATATGCAAATTGCTCCACAATTTCGTAAACCTGCAACTAGACTTTACTAGCGATACTATGACAATTAGTCAAAGTTTGTTGGACGAGGTGCTCCTCACTAGCCTTGTTGTCGACCATTTGTCAATTCTATTGAATGGCCTAGAGCATGGCGATGACCTGAACAGCCAACTGGCCACCGAGTTCTTTGAATTCGTCGAGCTGCTCGCGGCGCTTTTGTTGGCGTTCTTGTGCCCGGGCAGCTCGCTACTGTAAATCCTTCTATTCTGTGGCCCAGGTGATCTGCACCATCAGCGGCATGGACTTCAGTGATGTATTCAGGATTGTCAGTTGACCCTCTACCTCTTGCACCTGTGCAGTCAATTGATCAAGTTTCTCATCCTGAACAATACTTTTCCAAAACTACGTGGTTGCCTCAATAAAATTTTTAACCTCTTGCTCCATAGTATCAAACTGAGTGGCAATTTCTTTAATGGAGGTCTTGCAATCTGCAACCTATTCTGACAGCATTGTGGGTTGTACTTGGGCATGGACTAGCAAGTTATTATCCTGAAGTTGAAACAAAGTTTGCCCCAATCGCTTGGCCTGATCAACTAGGGTGAGCCCTGTGGTGTTGTCCAAAATGTTCTAGAAGGAATCAAAAAGATCTTGCTCAACTTCGTTGTACCATGCACATAGCTACGCCTATTCAACAATCACGCGGTCTTGTGCCTTCTTAAGGTTGATAATCTCTTTAGCATCGTTCCACTACAACTCGACCTGTGTCACCTTCAACTGGTTGATTTCTTGTAACTTTTCCTCTGCCAACTGCACATGGACCTAGTGCAGCTCCTTTTCTTCGTTCTGTAGCTTCGCAGTGGTATTTCGGGACTCAACATATCCCTCAACCAAATATTTTTTCCATGCCGCCAATTTGAGAGCGGCACCATGCTGCAACTCAACCAACGCTATAGCTAATAGATTGTTCAGATCCAAAGTCACGCTCCAGATTGGGTGCAGCTATTGGTGAACTTCGTCATTTCCAGCATCAATCGTAGTCAAGGGAACTTACACGTTCCTGGCCTGGGGCTCAGTTCTGATTGACGGGCTATCCTGCAACAAAGGTATTTTCGATGGTTGTTTGGAAATAATATCAAAAATGGACTGTAACCTATCTCTTACCATGCCAAATTGTTCATGGTTGGATTCATGGATCACCATAGTTATATTTGTAGATGAATCTGTAACAGATTTGATAAGTCGCTACAATTGGTCTTCCTTCCCTGATTTGGTACCACTACTCGCCTCATACTCCTGACACCATTTGGTGCAAGTATCCTCCTGCATACATTGTGCTACTTCTTCAAGATCTGTTGATGACACATTGTCGGAGTCATGGGTACTCAATTGCTGTGGGGCAGGGTCTTCAGGGACATCCAGGGGTAGCTCCTTATCTAACTCCTCCTAGCTCATTGAGACGCGCCAGTCCCCCAACCAGTCTTGCACAATAGTATCAAAATATTCCCTAGTGAATTTATAAGGAAATGGTATCCACTATCGATCGGGGTCTCTCCTAGCCTGAATATGAATGGAGTGGGGTCCAATAGAAAACTGAAGGATCCACTGATACTTGGTCACAGCGTACAAAGAAACTCTAGGAACGACAACTGCAACATCCTGAAGTGCTTCTCAATAGATCCAAAAATGAATGGCATAGTCTGTTTGTCAATTGGGTTCTTCGACCCACCATAGGTTCTGATAGCAGGAACCACGGCAAACCTTGACTACCTCAATTGCCATTAGTTCGTAGTCTCCAAGTTCCATCCAAGCAACGAGAGTGATAAGAATCAAAATCCAACTATAAGAAAAGGGTCGTCTTCTTTGAGCGGCAAGCACATCTTCAACCAATTGATTTAACAAAAATAAAGACCATTTCATTTGTACCCCTTCAGCACATTTCTGGGCACAAGAAACAACACCTGAATTGCATTGGACCAGTCGATTGCTGCGTACAACCATGCTGGCCAGAATTCTTGTGCTAATGTGCACCATCTGTGAATTAATACTATCAATTCGATAAGAATGACCATATTATATGCTATCTATTTTAGTTATGAACTTAGATTTAGTTTAGTAAATTGTTGGAGATATAACTATGTTGGACACATAGAAAAATATTGACAAATTGTTAGATGATATGTTTCTGATGAGCTCAAGCACAAGGATTCATATTTCTTAGTAGTAGAAAAGAACCAAGAAGATATGTTTGGCATAAGATTGTAGAAGAGTGTCTCTTTCAGAAGTAGAATCCAATTACACAAAATAAGTAACGGGTAAGGAAAGTATAACGGTGTCATCACAGTTCATGCAACAAGTGATTTCTACCCTCATTGCTAACCAAAAAGGGTTATGCAAGATCCTTGAATTTAAACATGTATATTAGGAATTCAAGGATTAAAGTAGTAGATTATGGCATATAAAATTCATTTTAAAAGTTTTATTGTATATTATGATATGTGCAGCTATTATTTCAAAAGTATACGATTATCTTACATAAAACTGTAAAGAGATACATCTACTGGTAAGTATAGCTCCAATACACATTGGTTGTGCAAAATAAAAGTTCAGTATTATATTCAAAAAATTATTATTACAATATGAAAATTTGGAGCCTCAAATATCATATTACATATGGCCATGGAAGGCTTAAACACCAACCCAAAGTTCTGAGGGACCATATGCAACAAAAATCAACAAATTTGAGGAAGGTCGGTTCTCGGATACAAAAAATGGAATCTGAGAAAAGACAAAGATGAGTCACAAACACAGTTCAAGATAAACCTCTTCAAATTGACTGGTTTGAGGTGGTGAAAGGAGAACCTCCATGTTCAATGGAACCAGATCGATTAATTTAGGGGACTACAAGGTCAGAAACAAGTCTAGAGTAGAGGATGAAGGAGTATCAACTGAATGTTTTGCATAAATATGGTTCAAAGGCTCGGATGTTTTCTTCTACTTCTTCTCTAAAAGGGTGACTTAGTTTCTGAAATGAGAAAAAAATATCAAAAGTGTCCCTTTTAAACTTAGAATGGTGGTACCAATACATAAATTTAGTCCCCTTGAGATGAGACTGTCATACTCTCACATCAACTTTCAATGTTCTAAATTTTCTTCTGGTGTGATTGAAGTACAACGTAAATATTGGTAGGAGAATTATTGAAACTTTTTAAAGGATAAGACATGATGGAAACTAAAGAAATAAAATTCAAAAACTACAAAATATCGATAGAGAATGTATCAGGGTGATGAACTAAGTAAACACACATCCATCTTATATAATTGGGAGACATTTCTTTATGTGCCTAGACATAAATTGAATAGACATCAAGGTCAATGAATTTGTGCTATGAAATCGAAAGTGATTATGACGACGACAAATTTTAACGCGTGGATTTGGAAAAGGACAAAAATGTGAATTCTTATTCATAAGATTGATTTGAAGGAATGATTTTAGAATAAAGTCCTAATACGAATGAAACATGTGGGCCAATTCATCAACCTTATCACACATGCGAAAGGATGGGAATATGTGTGAAAACATGAAAATTTATGGGAAACTCTTAATTTCTCTTGTGTCCAAAATCCAAGAGAAAATCACTTGAAAAAAACAATAATTGCATCACAAACAATAGAAGAACAAGGATCAATTTAGACTACCTAATGCGAAAATGGATTATATGCAACGTGGCACAATACAAGCAATAAATAGATGATGTAATATCATGAATTTCGGACTTACGATTTATAGGCATGAGCCTATTGATCATGATGATTATATTGATGTTTTATTTTATATTTGGTTAAAGACCCCACTACATATGAACATGATGATTTGTTTTGTATATTAGGCATAAGCCAATTGTTGATGATATATATGTTTTTGTCTTGGGAATGGACCTTGAAGCACATGATCGATGAGATGATTGGTGTTGAGTGATAGGCTTTGGAGCACCTGAGTACTTACATTTGTGTTGAGCATAAAGGTTTGGAACACATGAAAATACAACTCAGAAATTTTGCGCATAAGCTCTGGAGCATTCCATGTTGATGTTGAGCATAATCTCTTGAGCATCGGATTTTTGGCCATTGTATCCCTAGGTGTATCATACAAGTACATCTTAGAATTTAGTGTTGAGCGAAATCTCTGGAATTACACTATGTTTGTAACTCCCTACTATAGGCATTGAGTATGGGCTCTGATAAGCGCTAGGGGTTAGTGAAAAGAATTGAATAATTTCAGAGCGAAAACGACTCGAGAGAAATATTAATCATCATCATACTTAATTATAAGTGATTAAATGAAAATTTGAATTTCTTTATCCTCATCAAAGTAACAAAGAGATACCACGTTATACAAGGGAAACCCAACATGAAAGGATGTTTAGAGTTTCCTAGCCTAGTAGACCTAAGCCATCTATCTACTTGACCTTCATAAAGAAGTGTCGTTAAGTATAGGGATCATGACACATGATGCCCGAAGACAAGTGTTAACAAGTATTTTAATACTATGCTTTTTATACATAGTATGTATAAGGAATTAATTATGATGAATTATATAATTGAATAAAGAAAGAAGAGAAACTCCACCAATTATTATTTATTATTAAAGGATTAAATAATAAGTGAAATATCTATGAAAGACTAACAAGGAACTAGTTCAAAGTTCCTAGGTTAAGAATTGAAAATTACCCTAGTAAATTAAAAAGGGATAAATCAAGAAATCAAGGATTTCTTGATTTAATTGCCCCTTTGATTGAAAATTTGGCCTATAAAGACTCAAGCCAAGAAAAGGCTTGGGGTTTTTTATTTTTATCTAGGAGAATTATTATTCTGCCTATTTTTTCTCTCAAGTGTTTTCTTGGAGAATTGCTACTGAAACTGAAGGAGGATTGATTCAGAACTGATTACCAGATAGGAAACCCTACCTTAGGAGCTCTAAGCTACTTGCATGTTGGAGTCCAGCTCAGGGGGATCCGGATTTAAACCAGGAACGGTTCTGGGTCATGGTTGGGTGGAACGTGGTAGTTACCAAGTGATTTGGTCATCAAACAGAGGTCAGATTTCCATTGAATTGTTAATGTTGGTTATTTAATTATGCAAGTGCAGCCATTGACAAATTTTCAAATTCAGATATAAAACCCCAAAAACTCTATTCTATCTTATTTCCTCGATATTAATTACTATTTATATTAAGTAATGGCTGCAATGTAATTTCTAATCCTAAGGGTTAATTTTTATGATTAACAAACTCTTAGGGTTTGTAATTACAATTTACTAATCTTATGGTGGAGAAGTTTTATTATATGTTGTTTATGTTCAGGGTGGTATCCTTCATAATTGTTACTATATTAACTAGGTGTTGATCTTGGTATTATTTTTATACTTTGTTCTCTGTATTTAAATACTCTGCTGACATATTTCATTTGTTAGTAGAGGCTTGCCCTAGAATTTTAATAAACTAGTTTAGTAATAATTAATTAAAATATTATTTATGCTAAACTATACATGTTTATATTATAAAATAGATCTACTAAGAATAGAGTTCATATAATAACCAAAGTAAAATTAATTATTAAATACCTTCCAAGGTCTACTTCATATAAAATTAAATTTAATCAAAGGTATATTGTGACCATCCATATGGTCCTTATCAAGACTGTGCCATAAAACCTACAGTCTTAACATCTATATTAAAATACCATAATTCACATGCATTATATCTTTAAAAATCCAATATAATATCCAACTATACATAACCATAAACCAAGTTACATAATTCAACATCATAACATAAATCCATTTATTGCAACAGAAGCAGGAATCGAATCCTTTGGGCATGCAAACCCAACTTGTTTTATATTATGAAAATACATTTCATTACATTACATTAAAAGATTGTTTCCAAAAGAGGTCGCAACATCCATTCCCATGGATGTGAAGACCCAAGGTAAAGTCATAATAAACAACCCATATGTATTATATATACCAACGACAACCAAATCCTATAAACATTCTTGCATGGGTCACGTTGTGCAATCGTATGTGGGATGTGGGTTATAAATAAATCCATTAAAATATTTACAGAGTTCAAATTACATTAAGAACAATAAATTCCATCGAGGTTCTGCATACCCTGACCACCACAAAAACCACTAATGCATAGTGCTCATATAAGTCATGGCCTCGACCAAATTTTAAATCCAATACACAGTCTCTACCATTTTTTTAAACCCTACGCTATACTATCGCAACACTCTCGGAAGGAACATGCCATTTACGGCATGGACTATACCCACGATGTCTATACCCTTTTACTATAACACTGTAATACAAAGAACCAAATACCATAAACAAAGATCCCAAATTTGTGTACACAGTCGCCATTAAAGGTCGAGACCAAGGTTTTACGTAGTCATAGGTTTAGTCCATTGGTTTAGAGATTAGGGTTTAATACCATAGTATCAAGGTGCTTAGGCCTAAGGACCATGGCATACAAGGTATGCCATGATAATATCTTGGACTAGCAAATCCAAAGCTCTTCTCTCAAACCATTAATAACCTGCCAATAACAGAACATAAGAAATGTTAAAAAAATAATATATAGTAAAAATATACATAGCACGAAAAATATATTAATGACATCTAAAATGATGAAATTAAAACCATCATGAAGAATAATCAATGTACATGAAATTTATCCGTAATAGCTAAATTGACGATAACGACACTTACCAAATTTTAAAACCAAGTCGATAGGCAACGCAATAACTAGCAACATGTTATCAATGACTAAGGATGTCAACACACTTTACATCTGATCCCATCGCAAGTAATGAACTACGTAAGTAAAAGAGAGAGCTGCCTTAGTTCGATTGAACTAAGTAAGCCTCTGTAACCAAGTAATACCTGACCTCTCGGATCATCATGGAAGAACTAGTCCCACCATCGCACCACTTTATTCCCATCAACAAAGTTAAGTTAGTATATACTTAATAAACAAAGTACACATGTGCAGAAGTAAAACAATGAGCTACACAATTCATTAAATCACCGACAGTAATAACTAAGATGTACAAATAGTTTAAATAACATAATTAAGACATAGGAAGAAAATGAACTATAATCACTGAATGGAAAAGAGATTAACAAAATAGTATGAGCAGTTTCTGAAGGGATCGAAAGTTTAAGTAGCGCATGTAATTCCTCATGAGTAATAATGATCCCCTTCCGGTAGTTTTTACTAGACTATAAATTTTTTTGTTTCAATTTTTGTGGACATTAAAAATGAAGTAATGGGAATAAATATAGAGGGATTCAGTAAATAAGAGATTCCCTTCTCCATTGATATCAAAGGGGAATAATGAAAGAATCTAAACACCAAAAGGGGAGTATAAAAACACAAGGAGAGTGAAAGAAACTGGAACACAAATCTACACAAAAGAAAACAGAAAAAAATGCATAATCATCAGGGGAGCCTTTTGCACACAGAAGTAGATCTCGCTTTTAAGGGGAGATTGTGACAGGTTTGTGTGCTAGTAAGTTGGTGTTAACATCAATTCCAAAGCGGGATATTGTTGAACCCTTTATGTTTTCATTTATGTCAAAGGATAGAATTGATATCAAAAGATAAGATTGATTTCAAAAGATATAAAAGTAATGTCAAAGAATACACACTGATGCAAAGGATAAATCAAGGATCATGAATACTTCCTCACAAAAATCCATTTTCAAGAAATATACGGAAAAGAATGTCGAAGCCTATGAAGATAAAAGATACCGCTATGATATTGGTCATATATGGGCATATAAATATCTGGAAAAAAGAATATAAGAAACATAGATATGTGTAAACACCATTTGTATGGGACTTATGAAAGAAGAGAATTAAATAACAACTTGTGTGTAAAATTACCACAAAGAAAATGGTATGCGGCATGAAGGATGATGAGGAATAATGTGAGATATGAACTTATGTGCAAAATTCCCACAAAGAAAATGGGGTGTAGGAATAATACTTATGAGGAAGAATATGAGAAATGAACTTATGTGAAAAATCCCCACAAATAAGTCAACATACAGTACTACATATGGCTCAAAATTCCCATGAAATTTGCGACAAATAAGTTAAAATCAAAATTTTCGTGGAAAAACAGTTTAAAATTTTGGAAAAAAATGAAAATATCCACGATGATCATCACTATAGCAACAAATAGTCCAAAAATGTCACTATAGTGACTTAAGTTCATCTCTATTGCGACATATAGTACATTCGTCGCTAGAGGGACAAATGTAGAGGCAATTTTTTTCTTTTTCTTTTTTAATGGTCATTGACTTTTTTTTTTTTAAATTTGATCGTTCAGCATTTTCGTCGAAACCGTGACCCTCATTGAATTATAAATACAAGTTCTGAAGTCATATTTTCTCAATCATTTAATAGAGTTACATTGATATTTCTATTTGTTTTTCGTTCTGCGATTTTAAGAGTCTGGTACTGGCTTGACACAGAGAATTTTTTATATCCTTCATTTTCCATTTTAGCTTGACTCCAATGCACTAGTTTTTTTGTGGTTGCACCATTTAAGATTCAACTAGGGATTCAATGCAACGAAGCAAATGTTTATATAGTTTGGGATTTTTGTGTCAAAAAGTAATTTTATAAATTTTCATTTGTGCTAAAATGTAAATTTTTAAATTTTCATTTATGTTAAAATGTAATTTTTTAAATGGTGGTTTGTGTGAAAATGTTAATATCATGACCATCATCATAGATTTCAAGTCCAATTATATTTAACTAGCCCCCTCATAGATAACCAATGCGAGTGCAATGGTGTATCCTTTCAAACTTTGATAGTCATTTGAAAATATCAACATTATCATCTATATCCATAATCCCATTTGATAATGCTTTCAAACTTGGAGGGTCTACATCTATATTCATAATCCCATTTGAAAATATCATCTCAATGTGTTGAAACATTTTAATCTCTAGTATAACGAACATATTGAACAATATTACTGACCCATCAATTTGTTCTACATTAGGTCGATTGGAACCATAATGTAGACTTTCTTGCAATTAATAATTATAATTCAACATAGGGAACTGATTAACCACTCATTATCCTATGGGTATTACCACTTTTCAAAATGGTGTAACAATTCCTTTCACAAATACAATTAATCAAACATACTAACTCACTTAGAGATTTACATAGGGATTCTTTAATTTATAAGGAAACACCATATCTATTAATATACCAACACATGCATTGAGGTAATATGTAAATTCCTTATTTGTGACATCATTAAAGCAATTCCTTATCCCTTTTTTTTAAGGAAATATATAAATTCTTGTTATTTAGAGTGAATAGCCATTACCGGACATACGCCAATACCTATTATAACAACACGTATTAATCCAAGGGAATTACTTAGGTAATCATATACACATGATTAGGTAATCCTCTAATCACCTCCTTTAATTTTCGGTCTCCTTTAATATGTATGTACTCTATTCAATTTAGTATGTTATATATTGATTACTGAGTCTTTTTTCTTCTTGTAGGCTATCAAAATGTCAAATAAATATATGTGGGAAGAAAACAATAATAAGTATGCTGAGATTAAGGCAACATTGGAGGTGAAGGGTGATGGAAAGCGTTATTTCCCTTGCAATGATTGCATAGGTTTCAAAACTAGAAGACTTTTTAGAACAACAGTTGAAAAACATTATAAGGAGAAGGGGCATACTGAAGGGGGGTATGAATATCATCCCTTGGTAAGACATTATTCATTACATAATGTACTTCTTGTAATAAAACTGATAATGTATTCACAAGTTTTTTATCATTTAAGTATATTTGTTGTTCATTATACACTAATGTTATTGCATTTTTTGTAAATATAAATACAATGCCCCCAATATGTTGACCACGAGAGAGATATTTGCCACATAATAGTAGAAATAATACTTTACAATATGATGAGCATGGAGATCATCATATTGAATATCAATTTCTTAATGATCCCGTTATCAACCAAAATCGCACTTCTTCGTCCGAGTGACGACATTCCATATGTTGGTACACAAATGGACATTGTAGGATTGAAGTTTGCTTAAACACTATAGATGGGCATGGCATGAGATGCATTTACCCTTCATTAGAAAAAATTTCAACTCAAAATGGGCCTTTTGACTTTGATTTAAATTCCATGACATCATGTGTTAGCCAATTAAATTTCTTTAAATTCGAAATACAGTATAGGTCTTAAACACTTTTTTAATATAAATTTGGGGATAGGTATCATAAAAAAAACTACTTTTTTTGTTTGTATTTTTGACATATCTCCCTATGTTTTTACTCAAATTTCGATCGGGAGAGCTCATTGGATGTGGAATTAAATTCTGCATCCAACGAGTACCCACTCGGCATACTTTTGACGGACCCCGCTACCCCAAAAACAAGAAATACTTGAAAAAATGGAATGATGATGTCATCATTCCATTTTTTCAAGTATTTCTTGTTTTTGGGGTAGCGGGGTCCGTCAAAAGTATGCCTAGTGGGTACTAATTGGATGTGGAATTTAATTCTGCATCCAACGATCTCTCCCGATCAAAATTTGAGTAAAAACACAAGGAGATATGTCAAAAATACAAACAAAAAGTAGTTTTTTTCTTTTCTTCCTCCAAAATTAATAAATATTATTTTATTATTTTAACTATTATTTTATTAGTTCATTTTAGGAGGCCCATTTTGAGTTGAAATTTCCTCTAATGCAACTAGCTTGCCATTTTATTTTTATATGTGTTGATTTCCGTACATGACTATCTCCACTGAAACTCGTGTACATACGCGACTATGTCTGTTGACAACCCACATACTATATGCAACTATTCCCATAGCAACCAGTGTACAGATCTATACGCGGGTTTCATTTAAAGCAACTCGCGTGTCATACGTGGGTTGCCTATATCAATAGTCGCTTACACATCCATTCAACATTAAAAAATATGAAACATGATTAATGGAGATTAGTTGAGCCCTAATCATTAACCATCTCAACTCTCTCAACCTCCTCAACCTTTGAAATTGCTGTATTTCCCAAAGTATAAATAGAGGCCTTGGGGAGGGCATTAATAGAATCAATTTTGGAGAGCAAAGTTATGCTGGTGGTATATATTCAAAAGTCTTTGGAGCATCAGAACTCAGAGTCCTTGTCTTAGGCGTTGGGTTGTACACTTATCTCATTCACTGATTGTTAATAAAGATAATTCTTCTTCCAACTTTGTGTCGAGTCTCTTTCATGTATCATGGTTGATGAATATATTTGATTAAGCACTATATATGTTGTTTATCTAACATGTTATATATACATGTATAACATTGTACTTGGATAATTTGCTCTTTGCAGGTGAAGGAGGTGCATCCCTAAAATATTTGAAGAGAAGCAGACTGGAAGAAGACAAAGCTTGGATCACCTGTCGGTAATCGAGTGAGTCCAATATTTCTTCCTATTTCCTTTATGTAATTTAAAGTTCATTGTCTGCAATTTTTAGAAGTAAGTTGGTAACCCCATACCCTAGGTTACAAGGGTGTTTATTATTGAACAATAAAACTAGAGACTCCACTGGAGAACCCAGACTATTGTGGGTTAATTTTGGTGATCGTTTCCCAGTCTTTGCCTTGATTCAGTGTGTGGTGTCTTGTCTTGGTTCATATTTGTAGTGGTTGTTTGAATTCCTTGATAATTTTTCTTTTTTTGAAAAAATAGAACTCCTATACGTGGGTTTCTCTTCTACACAGTTGCGTATAGAGGTCTGCGTATGTGGGTTTCTCTATAGCACAGTTGCGTACAATATGCGGGTTTCTCTTATACATAGTCATGTACAAGCCTGAGCAACAAATTTTTTTAGGGTTGGGTTGCTTGTCCCTATCCTTCTATAGATTTTTTCTTGCTTAGCCTTGCACTGTGAGTTTAATGACCTTGTTAGCCATACTTCATGCTTTAGTAAGCTCTTGAGTTCTTATTGTTTGAATTGTCTTTCTATTAGTAATTTGAAGTGGATTTTCCTGTTGGGTAATAGGTTCAAGTGTTGGTTGTCTGAATCAGTGATTAGGGTTCTAGACACTGTATATCCCATTCTATTTTCGAATAGTGTTGGTTTGCCACTTGCCTTTGTTTGATTTCAGTGATTTCCATTCATTCTGTCTTCCCAAGCTAGGGTTCCAAGTCTTCCTTAAGTGGTTGGTCTTTGGTTTTATGAATATGCTTTACTTCATTTTGCTTACTTTATACAGTTAGTTTATTTCAAGCATACTCAAGTATTGTGCATTTAGGTGTATAGAAGTCTTTGAGCAATTTGAAAAGTGAAAAGAAAACATTAGAAACTTTTGCATTTGAATTTGCATATAGTAGTTTTGTTTTTAGTTTTTAAATAAAATCCCAAAAATTACAAAAATGTAGTCTTAGTTTTCTCTTTATTCATTGCATTTTCATTAGTTTATATTTACAAAAAAAAAAAGAGAAGCTTTTTTTTTAAGTAGTGATAATTTGCTTTGGAATTATACACCTGTTGTTTTTACATTTCTTATCGAGTCAATAACATCATAGTATTTCACTCCACTTTCCTTCTAAGTAAAAAATAGCCCTTAAAATAAATGAAATAATTAAAATTTATTAGTAATTTTTGTTTTTGAGGGCCATACACCTACTAGCTTATGCTACACTTGTGGGATAGGAAGTGTAAACTCCCCATAAGTATTTAAATTCAAACATAGTGGTCCAATTAATAGGTAAATCCTTTTCTTTATCGATATTATCTCGGAAGCTCCTCTCAAATGGGAGTCAAGCACAAGGCCACATGGAGGCATTGGATTGAGGGGATAACCCTCCGATTCCTTATCGAAACGTAAACTAGGGTTTTTACGCATCTGGGGATTCTATATTAGACAGAGTTTCGGGCTTAGCTACCCTGCCCATGCGTATGAATTAGGCTTGTCCCCCCAGAATATTGGTATAGTTAAGTTAGCCTCTTATCTCTTGACATCTAGGGTTTATACACAGGTAAATCGGAAGACTATTTCTAGTTCACCTTGGACAGGCTTGGAAGGTAACCCTTGTTGAAAGTGTAGGGGGGCAGTGGGTGGTTCCTCCGTTTGTGCCTAAGAACCTCTTCAAGGACGCCAAGAAACTGTCTTTCATCTTTCTTTGGAAAAGTATATATTTTATCCTTTGTGACTGTTCAGACTTTAGGAATTTTCGTAGTGATTGCTCTATGGTTTGTCTATGTTTAGCCGAACTTAGGGTTTGAATAGTTTAATTTACAATTGTGGAGGACCTACATATCAAAAGGTCACGAAGGTTGCAAAACCTTCCTCCTCTCATCACATTGGAACCTCCACCTCCCCCTCAAAGGCGGAGATTGGACACGGACGGTTCTTTTGAACATATAGGAGTCGGTGAAGTTCTGGGTGAAGAAGAACTTAGGGAAAACCATTTTGATTTAAACACGGTTGATATAGAAGACTTGCAGGCTGATGAGTTTGCAAGGAATTTTAATACACCCTTAACTGACTTAAATGATCGTGTGATCGTCTAGGTTTGTCCTTTTGATCCACCCGTGATTGGTGTCCCTGTGGGAAGGATAATGTCTACTGTAGGAGAAATCTCTTTTATTTCCACCTTAGACACTTCAACTGAAGGGGTACTACCTCCCTCGGTAAGTGACCCCAGATCAAGCATACCTACTATGCCCTTAACTCCAGCGAGCTGAGTAGTTCAACCACTGGTTCCCACAAGCTTAGAAGGTGCTTTTGGTGGTATGGTTACTGGGATTCCTAGTATACCTACAGTTCCTACCTCCTTCACACACACTACCAAGAGTGGTCCTATAGGATCCTTGGCTTTTATCCAAGGATTTCCTTGGAATGGGGGGCACATTCCCCCATCCACTCCGTACATAGGCCCATCACTCTCTTATGTAAGGGTACAGTTTGGAAACACTAACCCTTATGGTCAAGGTTTTCAAACCCCGATTTCAGCCCCGTTCATGAGCTCTCCCTTTTCGTTGTTTGGTGAAGGGATACATGATCCTATATTTCAAACCCCAGTTTCGACTGGGGAAGCCAAAACCTATTATAATTCACCTCACACAAACAATCATGTGGTTTACAAATGGAATCCATTCCAAACTAACCCTTCCACTTCACAACTGGTGGCAGGGGGCAACCCCACCTTCACATATGGGAATTTGGAGGCAAGTCCCTCTAATCCCCATTCTGGTACTTTTAGTGCTCTGGTTAGAACTAAGATTCCTTTCCTCACAATGTTAAACTTGCCTGATTTGTCTAAATTGATGAATGACCCGGTGAGGCATGATCCCTCCTGGCTGCTTGTCCCCACCAAATTGCCCTTGGACATCCCAAAATTCAAAGTCAAATTTGGTGAAGATCCTGGGGCTCACGCCACCAGTTTTCATTTATGGTGTTCTTCCAACTCACTAAATGAAGATTCAGTTCAGTTGAGGTTTTTCCAAAGAACCTTGACGAGTACTGCAGCAAAATGGTACATTGAATTTCCTTCTGTGGCGTTTAGTAGTTTTTGGGACTTAGCTAATGCATTCCTTAGTCACTTCTAGCTTCCTATCGGATACGATTTCTGAACGGACTTGTTATCTACCTTCTAGTAGAATAAGGCCACCCACATCTCGAATAACATCTAAGAGTGGAGGAGGCAAAAGAGCCTCATTAAAGCCACTATTCCTCCCAAGTTCTTATTAGAGTGGTTCCTTAAATACCTATTTCCTTATATATCTAAGGACTTATCTACTTCAGGAGTGACGAATGAGGAAGAAGATCTCCTCAGGGCCCAACAACTAGATTTGATTTACTCTTAGTCTGGGATCTTGTATGAGATTATCCTTGAGTCACCGAGGCCAACCCACAATGCAGAGAAACCTAATCTTGGACCCCATGCCAATGGCATGGTTGGTTCCGTAAATTCTCCCACTGTAGAATCTTTGGCCAAACAACTCCATTAGCTATCCGCCAAACATTCTACAACATAGGAAGTAAAGGATTCCCCCTCACCCCAAAATGGAAATGTTTTTGCACAGACCTCTTAGAAGGGAAATCAGCAACTCGGTGGGAAAAAGAAGAGAGGAAATAAAGGGGAGGGAAACCAAAACAAGCAGAAACCCACAAACAATGCTGATGGGGGGGAGAAAGAAAATAAAAAGGTTAAATTCCCATGTAAGTTGTGCCATCAAGATCACCTCACCCATATTTGTCCCCTTATGGAACAATTTCAGAAGCTACTAAAAGCTCAACAACTGGCTGTCTCGAAGGATCCTTTTCCCCAAGGACAGAATTCTGCTTCAGCATCAAATGTAGCAGGGGGCACTCCAAATTCCCCTGACCCTAATTATATCAATTTGGTTCAATCTCAAACTTTAATATAGACCACAAATAATAACTATGAAAAAGAGACCTCTGAGAAGGGTAAGTCCATAGGTGAAACTTCTAACCCTCTCATGATCGAGAAACCTGCCGAAGTTATGCCGAAGATACCAAAAGGTGTCTTTAAGAAGACCTTGCATAATCAAAATCCTAGGCTACTACAAACTACTCCATAGTTGAAGACTTAGCCCAGACACCTTGTGCAATGTCGGCTGTAGAGGTGTTATAGAGTTGTCCCACCCAGCGGGATGCACTCTTAGCAGCCTTAGGCAGTATGGTCTCATCAAGTCTCATGGGGAAATTTCACTTGTCTAATGTCAAAATTTTCCTACCTTACCATGTAGCCTTATCGATAGATGTCATCCATGGTGGAAAGACCATTGGAAGGGAATTTGTCAATGAGGGTGCTTCTACATGTGTTATGTCCTTGTCGTGTTGGAAAGCTCTTGGGTCCCCAAAGATGGTTCTGTCAAACAACCTACTTACTGCTTTTTCCAAATGGTATCCTACCAGCTTTTGAAATTAAGCTGGCAGGGAAAGCAGTGTCTGTTGAGGTAGAGGTTATTGATGCACCTTTGGATTATAAACTGCTCTTGGGAAGAAGTTGGAATTATGTCATGTCTGCTATTACATCGGCTGTCTTTTGGGTGGTAGTGTTTCCACACGAAGGGAAGTTGGTTATTGTTGACCAACTCAGTTTCACTTGAAAAAGCTGCATGGAATCTAATGAGTCCACTGTGCAATTTGTTGATCAGTTTAAACCTTCTACAGAGAGCTTAGGGGATGGAATGTATACATCATTGATGGGCACATTTGATCTTCCAGCTCCGATTAATTATATAGGTTCTACTAGTGTGGGGAAGTCCATAGCCATGATTTTTGATAGGACTGATCCTTGGGTTGTCCCTTCCCACCATGAACCTGAAGTGCCCTTATTGGCAGTGGAAGTGGCTTACCAAGCTATCACCCAAACCACTATTGATTCCATTATGGTCCCCCTCACAATATCAAAGGAACTGGAAGAAGTCTATTTGCCTACTTGGGCAGAAAACTCTTTGCATTATACAGATTGTTTAGATATGGTTTTACCTTCTGATGAATCCATGTGCAGACGTGATAAGATCTATGAATATCTTCACCATCAATCCTATTTTCTTCCAAAGCTAAGCAGGATAGAGAATCAGGAGTTTCATATGAGACTAGAAGACGATGTTGATACACCCATCAATCCCTTACAAAGGGAAGGAGTGTTTGTTGAGGGGAACATTGCAAATATTTCCACTACCATCCCTATCAACATTTTTGTAAATCATGACATTGTGGAAAATATACATATCGACACAAACTGCTCTCTTGAAGAGATTGCGATCTATATGTCCTTGTTCAAGGAATTCCGCGACGATTTTTCCTGGTCATATGAGGAAATTCCAGGAATTGATCCATCTATAGTCAAGCACGAGATCCGAACATACCCAGTTGCTAAACCCATTCGGAAAAAGCTGAGACTTGTTAACCCACGTAAAGCGGTGGTAGTAAATGCTGAAGTTCAAAAACTATTGAAAGCCGATTTTATTTATCCCATAGCTTTGACGTAATGGGTGTCTGTACTAACTTTTGAGATTTGAAAAAATCCTATCCTAAGGACAACTATCCCACTCCATTTATAGATTAAATCATTGATGCTTGCGTGGGAACTGAAGTCTTTTCGTTTATGGATGGTTTCTCCGGATATAATCAAATTCAAATTAAAATGGAAGACCAACATAAAACATATTTCATTTATCCTTGGGGTACCTTCGCGTACAAGAAAATGCCCTTTGGATTGAAAAATGCTAGGGAAACCTTTCAGTGGGCAATGAATTGTGCCTTTCATGATATTAAAGCCATTGTCAAACCTTACCTTGATGATCTTCTTGCACATTCTCATAAGAGGATTGATCACCCAGATCACTTGCATTTAATTTTTGAACGATGCAGATACTATAATATTTGCTTAAATCCCCACAAGTGTGTGTTCTATTTTAATTCAGGGAGACTGCTAGGATTTATTGTCTCTAACAAAGGCATTCAGGTGGATCCGTTAAAATTAGAGGCCATTGTAAATATACCTCCTCCTCGTTCTATTAGGAAACTTCAGAGCCTGCAGGGGGAAGTCCAATTTTTTTTGATGTTTCATTGTAAACTATACCAAGATTACTAAGGGTTTCATGTTCCTGTTAAAATAGGACACCCCATTTGTATGGGATGAAACTGCACAACTCACATTTCAGGCATTGAAAAAAGATTTGTTGTCGGCATCATTATTGCGTTCGCTAGATTACTCTAGGGACTTTATATTGTATCTTCCTGCATATGAGTCGACCATAGGGGTAGTCCTTGTCTAGGAGGATGATAATATCCAAGAACATGTCATTTACTATCTCAGTCGTGCCTTAGCCAGACTTGAACTCAAGTATTCCCACATCGAGAAGTTGGTTGTTACGGAGAGAAATTCCTATGGATTGGGGTACCACAATAGACAGCTTGACTCTAGAAATCAATTAGTTCCAATATGCAAGAGAAATCAAATATCTAACACTAAAGGATCTCAATTTGTACCTTATTCTGGATGGTTGGTGTAGATCCCCGTTGAGCTTTCCAACTTGAGCTTGTATTGATAAATTGCTTCCTCAACAATAAGCAAACAAGGCAAGCATGCTATATATATTTGTGTTAGATCTACTCTAGCATATATAATCAATAACATATAAGTATTTAAAAGCATCCATGGATAAAATACTCATTTAAACACATTATTGGACATGAAAAGATATTTCTATTAATATAAAAAAAGAGATTACAAGAGTGACAACCTCTTTCGGCATGCCTACGAATCAGAGAAATTGAGTCCCCCACTTGGACCTCCACCACTTCAATCCTCCATCTCTCTATGGAAAGCTCACAAGCAAAAGGAAAGCTTGGGAGAACACAAAAGTGCTCCAAGGGACAAAGGGATGTAGACTAAGGTATAAGCTCTGTCAACAATGGACTATAGTTTCTTTGCTCTCAATTCCTCCTGCCTTCAATGTATCCAAAGGGTTCCTTATATAGATCTTCAATGGGGTAATGAACACTCGAATCTGAGTGATCTCAAGGCATATGGAAGGCCATGAGACAAGTGAGTCGGATCCACATCAAGGAAAACTCCAAAATAATTTGGCCTTTTGCACACAGTTTTAGGGGCCAAATCCGTGTATATACACGATAATGGGATTAAAAGTCACATATGGAAATTTTAGCATGTTTTCAGGGATGATATTGGAAACATCAAAGGTACAAAAATGGTCCATGGGGTCTGAAGAGTCTGCATAGGGATAGGGAAGGCCATAAAAGTGTGATTCACCATGTGTTGTAAAATCAGCTATAACAGATTCCCCCTAATGTACGAGGTTAGAGGGGTCATGCGATGGCCAAAATACATTATAAGTCCATCCCATAAGTGGAGTGATGAAGAACCCTGTGGAATACTAGCCACCCAATCTACATAATACAGATACAACTCTGCACATAACTGCAAGTAGATATAGCAGTCCTAGATACATAAGAGTACAATGGCCATGAATAGGCATGATACAAAATATGGCAAGAGTGGTCATCGCCACGTAAAAAATACATAGCTCAGAATCTCCATCATGAAGATATACAAAAGATCATGATCTCCATGATGGCTAAAGATATACAATGGATCAAGATCTCCATAATAGTTAGAAATGTCTGACATATATTGGAATCAAGTCATGAGAGCTGAAATCTCATGAACACTTGAATGATCAAGGAGGTAGCATATAAGATATGCCACCAATATGGAAGGTATTCTACACAAACCTCTACGAGTACATGTCCTACTATGTGTATAGAGGTGTCAAGGTCGAACATAGTAGTCCATTGTCTGATTACCGGTCATTGATGTATACTGTTAACAGAGGTGAGATCACCCACTGGTAATGATAATGGGAATCAAGGTACTAGAGTGAAAACTAACAAGTGTGAATAAATGTGTTGAGGTCGAACACTTGATAGAATCTATCGATCAGGGGACATTGATGTATTCCCAAAAACTGTTGATGGCAAGAGAACCTGCCGCTGATGACTGCAAGTCTCAAGGCAATAAAAAATGACTATAGATAGCAATCCATGAATAAATGATATGAACTCGATGGGATGAAATCCGCTGGAAGGAGGGAATTAAGGTATCCCCCATCATCCAACATGAGGTACTCAGCAAATTTGTATAATGTAGAAGGACTCAATCATAAGGTGCATGAATCAGTAACTGTACCGAGAATGGCTGACATGCAAAGTCAAGAAAACTGAGGAATGGTCGACTTAGGTTTCAACTTCCTTCGAAAAAGAGAATAAAGGAAAAGGGTGACTGAATGTAGGTAGCATAGACTCAATATACAAAGCTGGGACATCTCTGCGATAAAGGAGGCATCGACAGAGGCTTCATAGGGACTGGAAGCTTAACCAGTCGGTGGAGATAAACTCAGAGAAACGAGTACAGCTCCTAATGTCAAACTATTAACCCAACCAATGGATTTGATATACAATGCTCTGTTCAAAGGAAACACGACTCAACAGCTACCAAATATAACATCTTTCATTGTCCGAATTTTTGGTTTTTTAATTTTTTTGGACTTTTTCAAATATTTGAAAAGCTTGAAAAAGAATAAAATCACTTTAAAGTTAGAGAGTAGGAGGAGACGAGTGTCAAATAGGAAAACAAACTAGTTCCAAGCAGCGGAACATACCTATGCTCAATGCAAGGATACATGTGTAGGATAGTGACATTTGGGGGAAAGCCCCCTCCTGGTAAAAATAGGGAATCAAGCTGCAAAGGATATATAAAATGGCTCTGCGTGGCTAGACATGAGACAAGCTTGAGCTATATGGCTGATACGTAAAGTCAGGTAAGCCGGCATAATGCTCAATAATGCAGGCAAAGCTCATGATAATTCAATTACAACTTGACATAAGGGATTCCTGAGGAAACATGCCAGCAAAAGATGAAGAGGAGTATAAGCCTCTTGTGAAATGTCATGGAGGTACTATACAATAGACTCCCACACCTTAAAGGACAAACTATCATCATGGAAGCACCATAATGTGGTGTACCTTGACTATGTGGGGCTACAAAGCCATAATTTAGAAAGTAAGCGGGTTGTTGATACCCATACCCATGAGGTGAATAACTCTATCCATACTGCGATCCATAATAAGGTCCATAAGAAATCCCATGAGATGTCCCATGAAAAACACCATAAGTAGGAATAGATGTTCCAGAAGTAGTAACATGACCTCCAGAAGTAGGAATACGACCTCCCGAAACAACAGGAGGTACTTGACTCTAAGACACAACTACGCTATTAGCGACAGTACAAACATGATTCATAGAAACATTCCAACCCGAAGGACCACGTGAATGTGGGGGAGGAATAGCATTTGAATAACTAGGAATAGAGGATGAAGGGACATGTGAAATTATGTACATGATGTTCCCTACAGTCACCCGTCTAAATTCTAGTATTCAAATAGGGCTATTAGTACCAGGTCTAGGGTAGACATAATATGTGACCTCCATCATCGGAATGGAGGGTGCAATGTGACTCATGTTCCCAAATCTCTCCATATGGTAGTGACTACAAATGCCCAGAGGCATGGTGTTAGGTTCAAACTATGACTCGTCATGCTGAGCCAAATCATGTGCAGGAATACCAGACATGTCGTAACTAGTGCTCACAGGTTCAGGATGAGTCTCGTCGCTTGGAAACCAATACCGGTGACTTGTGAATGAGGGATCATACCCAGAGTGTGTAGGTATATCAGTTGAAGGTTCATATGTAGGAGTAGGCTCTTCTTCCTCCACCTCGTGAACTGAAGAAGGAAACATAGGAATTTCATCTTCATGATCTCCCATTGTGTGTGAATCAATGTGATAACGTGGAAGTCCTGCTAAATGATGAGAATGGAAAGGAGCCGCACCCGAATCCACAATGACTCAAAAAATGAAAAATAATCTCTAATTACACAAACCCTAAGCAATAAAATGTACACAGAGCATACACCAATAAAATCTAAATCCAAATAAAATCAATTAAAGGTAGGATAAGTGAGCTCCCGAATGAAGGAGGTATGTCTCACCTAGGAGAGGCTTGAGACTCCCATACACAACAAGGGGAGGTTCATAACCAATTATTGTGGCCCTCAGGTTCAACACATATAGCGACTGTGCTGTCCGATCCCAACCTAGCTGGGACACCTGCAGAATAACCCCTGCAAAGAACCCCCTCGATAACCTAGGTAAGGCAACTAAGGCCACCTCAATATAATCAATGCTCAGGCGGATAGTCGAAAGTGGGATTGACCATATGAGAAGGGTAGCAAAGCCAAAAACTCTTGAAAGAGACCCCAAATATGAATACAATCCTGGAAATATCTCTGGTGCTACTTAGTTATGACTAGGGATCATCCCAATCAATAACCACTCACACTGCCTCGTGCTTAACTCCATTGTAAGAGGAGGATCCTGAGAAACACTAATTATACCAAGGAATTTCACACTCTCACCTGGACAGACACATACATGTTGTTGTTTAGTGGTGTTGGAGAATTTAATCACAATGAACTATTCCAAGACCCTAAAACCTAATCTTGTTGGTGTACCCCATCAAAGAAAATAGTGTAATCCATTTTAATTAAGCGTTGATTTTATTTGGCTTTATTACTCAAAAGAGGTATATGGTCGTGCAACCAATGGTGTTATGACACAAAATGAAGCAAAATTCACACCTAACAATCAATGCAAATGCATTGTGTTGAATGAAAAATAGACCATGCTACTAGGAACTCCCCAGCGGAGTCACCAATTCTGCTATGGAGAGAAATTCCTATGGCTTGGGGTACCACAACAGACAACTTGACTCTAGAAATCAATCCTTTCCAATATGCAAGAGAAATCAAATATCTAACACCAAAGGATATTTATTTGTACCTTATTCTAGACGGTTGGTGTAGATCCTTGTTGAGCTTTCCAGCTCCAGCTTGTATTGATAAATTGCTTCCTCAACAATCAACAAACAAGACAAGCATGCTATATATATTTATGTTAGATCTACTCTAGCATATATAATCCATAACATATAAGCATTTAAAATCATCCATGGATAAAATACTCATTTAAACAGATATTATTGGATAGGAAAATATATTTCTATTAATATAAAAACAGAGATTACAAGAGTGACAACCTCTCTCGGTACATCTGTGAATCAGAGAAACTGAGTCCCCCACTTGGGCCTCCACAACTTCAATCCTCCATCTCTTGATAGCAAGATCACAAGCAAAAGGAAAGCTTGGGAAGAACACAAATGTGCTCCAAGGGACAAAGGGATGCAGACTCAAGTATAAGATCCAACAACAATGGACTATAGTTTCTTTGCTCTCAATTCCTCCTACCTTCAATGTATCCAAAGGGTTCCTTATATTTCATCTCTCATGACTTGATTCCAGTATATGTCAGACATTTCCAGCTATTATGGAGATCTTGATAATTGTATATCTTCATCCATCATGAAGATCATGATCCTTTGTATATCTTCATCATGGAGATTCTGAGCTATGTATATTGTACATGGCGATGGCCACTCATGTCATATTTTGTATCATTCCTATTCATGGCCATTGTACTCTTATGTATCCAGGACTGCTATATCTACTTGCAGTTATGTGCAGAGTTGTATCATTGTATTATGCTGATTAGGTGGCTGGTCTTCCACTGGGTTCTTCATCACTCCACTTCTAGGATGGAATTATAATGTATTTCGGCCATCGTATGACCCCTCTAACCTCACAAATTAGGGGGCATCTGTTATAGCTGATTTTACCACACATGCTGAATCACACTTTTATGGCCTTCCTTGTCCCTCTGCAGACTCTTTAGACCCCATGGAAAATTTTTGTACCTTTGATGTTTCCAATATCATCCCTAAAAACATGCTAAAATTGCTAGAACATGCAGTCAAAATTGCGTGTACACGTGACTGTGAGTTAAAAACTCACATACAGGAAGAAAAATGTATAAAAAATGAAGACAACCAGATAGGCTGAGACAAAATTCACACGAATCAGACATTACTAGGAAAACATGCCCCTAGAGCCGACTCAAAAATAGAGAAATAAGAGTAATTCAAGAACATTAAATGCTGTTAAAAACCCCCAAAGGACAGCTACTAGGAACTCCCTAATGGAGTCGCCAATTCTGTTACGGAGAGAAATTCCTATGGCTTGGGGTACCACAACAGACAACTTGACTCCAGAAATCAATCCTTTCCAATATGCAAGAGAAACCAAATATCTAACACTAAAGGATCTCGATTTGTACCTTATTCCAGACGGTTGGTGTAGATCCCCATTGAGCTTTCCAACTCTAGCTTGTATTGATAAATTGCTTCCTCAACAATCATCAAACAAGACAAGCATGCTATATATATTTGTGTTAGATATACTCTAGCATATATAATCAATAAAGCATAAGAATTTAAAAGCATCCATGGATAAAATACTCATTTAAACACATATTATTGGATAGGAAAAGATATTTCTATTAATATACAAATACAGATTACAAGAATGACAACCTCTGTCGGCACGTCTGCGAATCGGCGAAACTGAGTCCACCACTTCAATCCTCCATCTCTTGATAGCAAGCTCATAGGAAAAAAGAAAGCTTGGGAAGAACACAAAAGTGCTCCAAGGGGCAAAGGGATGCAGACTCAAGTATAAGCTCTGGAAACAATGGACTATAGCTTCTTTGATCTCAATTCCTCTTGCCTTCAATGTATCCAAAGGGTTCCTTACATAGTTCTTCAATGGGGTAATGAAGGGTCGATTCCAAGCGATCTCAAGGCATATGGAAGGCTAGGAGACAAGTGAGTCGGATCCACATCAAGGAAAAGTCCAAAAGAATTTTTCCTTTTGCACACATCCCGATGTATGCATTTTTAGGGGTCAAATCCACATATATATGCAAGAAAGGGATTCAAATTTGCGTATGGAAATTTTAGCATGTTTTTAGGGATGATATTGGAAACATAAAAGCTAGAAAAATGGTCCATGGGGTCTAAAGAGTCTGCAGAGGGACAGGGAAGGCCATACAAGTGTGATTCACCATGTGTGGTAAAATCAGCTATAACATTGGCCTTAGCAGCTATCTATGTTGTTCAGAGGTTATGTAACTACATTTTACTGAGCACTACAATGGTAGTGGCATATGTTAATCCGTTTCAATATGTTTTGTCCCGACGGATAGTTGGAGGCAAATTCAACAAATGGATAGACATTCTCCAAGAGTTTGACCTGGATATTCAATACGCCAAATCCAAAAAATCCTTAGTTTTTGCTGAGCTTATCATAGAATTTCCAATAGAAGAAGATGTAATCATCGAAGAAGACTCATTCCCAGATGAGCATATCTTCTTGATTTCCACCTCTGACCCTTCGTACAGAGATATACTTATCTATCTCCATACTTTGAAGTATCCTGCAGCTTTCTCATGGGAAGAACAACGTAAACTACGCCTACATGCCTAGAACTACCTCATCATAGGAGATAATTTACATCGTAAGGGGGTAGAGTCCTTTTTGCATCGATGTCTTACCCACGAGGAAGCCGAGATTGTCCTGAATGATGCCCATTGTGGAGCGTGTGGGGGTCATTTATCTGGGTTAGCAACGTCCGAGAAGATATTACGTGCCGGTGATTTCTAGCCCACGATATTTAAGGATTGTGTGGAAGCCATGAAGCGCTATCATCCTTGTCAGCTTTACACCAGAAAGATGCGGTCACATCCTGCTTCGTTATTTCCTGTTATCTCGGTCGGCCCCTTCATGAAGTGGGGGATTGATTATGTGACGTGTAACACAACCTCGGCTAGGGGGCACAAATATATCATTATCGTTGTAGATTATTTTACAAAATGGGCAGAGGCAATGCCCACCTTTAGAGCTGACGGGGAAACTGCGTCTTTTTTCATGTTCAATCAAATTATAGCATGATTTAGTATACCGAAGGTGATTGTCACTGACCATGGTAGTCATTTTCAAAATAGCATAATGACAGAACTGACCACTATGCTAGGATTTAGACAAGAACATTCATCCTCATTCTATCCTCAAGCCAATGGTCAGGTTGAGGCTATTAATAAAACTTTGAAAACTATCCTGAAACATACTATTAATGCAGCCCGTTCAAACTGGAATATCATTTTGTACCCTGCACTTTGGGCATATCGAACCAATGTAAAAACTACTACGAGTTTCTCCCCCTTCCAACTCGTTCATGGAGTGGAAGTCATTACCCGAGTTGAATGTGAAATATCGTCCTTAAGAATAGCTATTCATGTGTTACCTGATACGACTGAGCTTGAAGAATGTTTAGTACATTTAGAACACCTTGATGAACAGTGTAAAGATGCGCTGATAGCCAACCAAGCTCATAAAAATAGGGTCAAAATCCAATATGATAAGTTGGGAAAGCCTTAGATTTTCTCTGAAGGGGAGCTTGTGTTGCTCTGGGACCAAGACAAAGAACCTGTGGAGGTAGGAAATTTTAGGTCTATGTGGTTGGGAGCGTATGTCATGTCAAAGGTGTTAAAGAAGGGTGCATATGAATTGATTGATTTTTATGGGAATAAGTTGCCTAATCCTAGAAACAGGCTCTACCTAAAAAAGTACTATGCTTAGGCTTAGCACCTTTTCTTGTATTTTATTGTATGTATTTTATGTACACTAGTTCGTTGGTTTGTGTTTTGTCTACCATTTCTTGGTTGTTTCAGATGTCTTCTGGCATGTTCGTAGTTTTCGCTGATGGCACCAGTTGCCACACTTGTAATCTAGCTTCAGCTTCATGGGTCATTTATTCACCCTCAGGAAAGTTAGTTGCCTCAGGAGGCACTTGCTTAGGTCCTACTTCTAATAATGTCCCTGAGTATAGGGCTGTCATTGAGCTTCTATGGGATGCTTTGTCATGTGGTATCACTCAGCTGGAAGTCTGAATTGACTCTCAACTAGTGGTTTCCTAGCTCAATCGAGCTTATCAGGTGCGGAACCCTATTATATTACGTCAGTTTATGCAAGTTAGGTTATTGGAAAGAAATTTTGAGTTCATTACATTCAATCATATTCGAACGAATCAAATTCATTAACTGATGCATACGCTAATTACATCTTGTATTGGCATTTAACACATTTTTCATAAAAATATACAACAAACACATAAAAAAAAATTGTAAATAAACCAACAAATATATATATGAATATCTGTCCATAAAGATAGGTCGAGTCTCTGATCCTTAGATCTAGTCATAACTATATAATATACAAAAAATATACAAAATATGGATCAAACTCCATCAAATGCCCCTATATCTAAGCTGGACCACCTTGGTCATTTGGACCACCCTGGTCCCCTCGGTCACCCTGCACTCTGGCTTCTTCAGCCTCCTTAGATTCAGCAGCATCAACAAAATCTATGTATACCAATACTTCTCTCTCTACCCGCCTCAAAAGATGTATTCAGACAAGTGGTACACCAACAACTAACTCTTGCATGATGGCTGGGATGTGCGCAATCTGCAAGAAAGGTACTCTCTAGGATTAGAACTCTTATACATATGTATATATCTCTATATTTAAAATTCATAAAAATTTGAAAATACAAAATTACCTAACTCTCCCCATGCTCCTCCTAGAGGGAGGAGGAGGTCTGTATCACCATGGAAATCCATTCTAGCATATGGAAACTGCTCCAAAGCTGGCAACTGTCGCTCCAACCAAAAGTAGAAGTCGTCATCATAAACACTCTGCACTGAGCCACCACCTCCATGGCATAGGAAGATATCTCCCCATCTACTCAACCTAGGCTGATGAGGAGAACGAACTGGCAAGGGTACTGCATGACTCAATCCTGGCACTATCTCAAAGAAGAAGGCTACTAATATGCTGGAATATCCAAAATTCTTCCTCTTGCCTCTTTTATAGTTAGAGAGCTATTTTCTCATAATCGGGATCACTCCCAAGGACCAGTCATATAGGGATCCCTGCATGCAATCCACTGCTACTCTCATATGGTTCAGATTTGCAAGGTGAAGTGATGATGACCCTGCAACCCTCACTATGGTACTCATCAACACCTGTAGAGGAAGGTCACGGATGTGAACAATAGGGATGCAACTACCCCTCTTTTGTGTGCTTGGTGCACAGTATATATCAATATAGTTTTGTACACTTAGAGGGTCACTGCATCTATCGATGCCTTCCAAGTTTACTGGAGCTCCCCATCGTGATAGACCAGCAATGAAATAGATATCCTCTGAAGTAATCTCCAAAGACTCACTTTGAAGGTTAGACATGCCCAAGTCATGATCCCAATAATTTATCAACAACTCTAGGAGGCGGACATTGGCCCGCATAGGTGAGGTACAGAAAAAATTCAACAACCCACTTTGACATAAAACATTCACGGTGGGGGCATCTTGGAGTGCTTCTTGGTCCATGTCTTCATGCTAAAGAAGCAATTGCAAACCTCAGTTTCATATCAAAATTTTGAAAATTTGACCCTACATACTCTTTTTCCACCTCACGCAGCGTACACGACTGTCTTTTAAGGAATGTCGCATACTGTACACGACTGTCCTTTGGGAAACCAGCGTACAGAATGTGTGTACGTGACTTTCAATATATAAAACCCGCGTACACAACGTTGCTTTTTTAAGGTGATTAAAAATATGAAATTAGGGCTCAATTTTAATCATTGAATGGGTTAAATGAAAGAGCATGGAGTGTAGTATTACCTCACACTTGCGGATTTGGAAATGGTTCACCGGATTGTCCACATTGAGCAATTGAAGGTAGAGGCATAAACTTGTCTTTTATGGGTAAAAATCCAAATGGTGAGTTTTTATTTATGTTTTGAACTATTTCTAGAAAATTTATTTTTCAAGTGGGTCTTTTCCCTATAGTTCATAATTTATAAAACTAATACCATATCTCTTTTTCCTTGTAACAGGTTTATCATCATTTTAAGGTTTTTTTTGCTCATATAGGATGGTTTTTTTTGTTGTTTCACATGCATTCTACATTTATACCTACTCCATCTTAAACCTAGAAATTAACATTTTGACCACGGACTATGGTATTTTTAACCATTAGCTCCTTGTCTTTACCATTTTTCTTTCGTGGATAGGGCTTTCCTCTCATGAGTATCCTCATTTAGAACCTATTTTGTATACTCATGCTACATCTGTCTTAGGTACAGCGAAATCTCTTTAGCCTTTTTTCACGCCAAATTGAGCCTCATTTTTGTCTCTTTTTACAAGCTATCCCTATATAGGAATCCCCACCCTTATGGAGTTTCTTTAGGCCCAGGTCTAACTCCTTAAAACAAACTTGACTGCCGAGTAAACTTGTCCATTCAAGCTCATTAAGAATACGTGAATGGGCATCCACATTGGTGGTAGGTTATCTCTTTCTCGGACCATGTGGAATAATACGAGAAATGATCACTCTCTTTTCTACGGAACTGAGAAGAGTATTCTCAGGTATAGGTTTATCACTTTTCTGGACTTGAGGGACTAAATTTATGGAAAAGGAACACCCAGTATGAGCTCAGTTTTCTCTTTTTCATGAGCCTAGTATTTGGAGTGTACTTTATGTCTTTGTCATGCTTTTCAAACACTAAGAACAAAGAATCAAGTTTATTGTTGTAAGCCCCATTTCTTGTACTCAAATGGATCTTTCTGAGTGATCTTGCTTTCCTTCACACTTGTAAAAATCAAGCTATATGCTGCTCTCGAAGGAGCATTGGGTAGGTGATAATTTAACCTTTATTTTACCTCCCTAACTAAGTATGAAAAAGGTTCACCTTTTCTTCTACGAAATTTAAGAGAGTTCTTCTATGGTGTGTTTTATGCTTTTCCGGCCTCAGGAGACTGAATGGGACAAAAAAGGCCCCTCCTGGAGTCTTCTTCGAAGTTTTCAAACTCTCTAAACATGAAAACACCAAGTGATCATGTACTAGTTTAGACTCATAAAATCAACGAATATGTGACACTATCAAGGATTATTCCCTCTTCTCTTCAAGCTTGTCAAAAAATGAAGAGAGACTTGCGTTGACTTTCCTGGACTCGTTAAAATTTAATAGGGAAGCTAAGGAAGAAGTTTTCTTTTCATTTTCAGTTAGTGGCAGCATGTCATCCTTGAACATAGAACTCTCTATTTTTTTTGATACTCGTGTCTCAGTGTTCACTTTCAGTTCATATATTACTTCGCGTTTCTTAATCCTCCTCTTGTCAGTTCTACCTAGGGAATCTGATCATGTCTCCTACATGACAGATAAGTCTAGTTGTTCTATCTGTAAAGTTAAAAGTTTCCTTGGGTCATCTTTGTGTCGTGATTACTGTTCAAGGACTTAACCCCATGTCTGATCTATATCCTGATCCCATCATTGTCCTATCTGTTATCACTTGTGTTTTCCTTCCTTTACCCAGTTCCTAGTCACTATTGTGATCCGTTGGAGGATCTATTTCCTTCCTTATCACAGTATGGTTCCACATCAGCACTTCCCGATGATGAATACCTAGAGTTTTGACGATCGTACCTCCGGATTCAATTTCATTATTGGTGAATTCCTTTGCTTCAATTGTTGATTATCACCTATTAATTGACAATTTGTTCAATCCGCTCCATGTTTGAATTCAATTAGATCTATTCACATGGCTTGGATTGTACTCATTATTTGGGATTTCTTGATGAAGACCTTAGTTTCCTATCTATGGACTAAGTTGCGCAAGATTATGTTGTACCTATTTACACAGCTTCCAGATCTTTGAAGACTCATCATTATTGTATATTGTGGCTTTGATCCACCTTTATAATATATGTGGTCTTGTACCTGCACTATATGATGTACTCAAAAATTGTAAAGGAGCTAGTTTCCAAGTATATTAAACATATCATCCTCAGATATGACTTTGTATATGACATTATTATGTATTTGCTTCATGTACTACCTTTTCTTCGTTGGACTTCTAAGTTCTCCAAAGATAATGATTATAACGTATTCCAATCATCGCTTCTCTCTGACCTCACACATTAGGGGGAATTTGTTATCAACCCAAATGGCACTTCTCCATCCAAGTGCCGACATTCCATATGTTGGTAGACAAAAGGACATTGTAGGATTGAATTTTTCCTGACAGTATAGATGGAGATGACATGAGATTTTTTTACCATTCAACCAACTTGTCATTTTTTTTTTCTATGTGTTTATTGCCGTACGCAACTATCTCCATTTAAACTCTCGTACATACCCAACTTTGTCTGTTGACAACCCACGTACTGTATGTGACTATTCCCATTGCAACCTGCATATAGATCTATACGCGGGTTTCCTTTAAAACAACTCGCGTGTCATACGTTGGTTGCCTATATCAATAGTTGCATACATATCCATTCGACATTAAAAAATATAAAACACGATTAATGGAGATTACGTGAGCCCTAATCATTAACCATCTCAACTGTCTCAACCTCCTCAACCTTCGAAACTGCTCTATTTCCCAAAGTATAACTAGAGGCCTTGGTGAGGGTATTAATAAAATCAATTTTGGAGAGCAAAGTTATGTTGGTGGTATATCTTTAGAAGTCTTTAAAGCAATAGAACTCAGATTCCTTTGGTTACAGAGGAGTCCTTGTCTTAGGCGTTGGGTTGTACACTTATCTCATTCACTGATTGTTAATAAAGAGAATTCTTCTTCCAACTTTGTGTTGAGTCTCTTTCATGTATCATGGTTGATGAATATATTTGAGTAAGAACTATATATGTTGTTTATCTAACCTGTTATATATACATGTATAATATTCTACTTGGATAATTTTCTCTTTGTAGGTGAAAGAGGTGCATCCATAAAAGCTTTGAAGAGAAGCAGAGTGGAAGAAGACAAAGCTTGGATCAACTGTTGGTAATCGGGTAACCTGTCTGCAAGTTTTAGAAGTAAGTTGGTAACCTGAGACCCTAGGCTACAATGGTGTTTATTCCTCAACAATAGTTCCTATCGACGAAGATGACATTATTGATACTAATGGTGAAGATGAGTGTAATATCCCGAATTTTGGACCTAACACTTATAAGCATGTGCCCATTGATTATGATGATTATCTTGATGTTTTATTTTAATATTGGGTCAAAGACCCCACTGCATATGAACATGATGATTTGTTTTATATATTGGGTGTACGAAAATTATTAATTATATATGTATATGCTTCATTGCATTGGGCGTGGACCCTGAAGCACATGATTGATGAGATGTTTTATGTTGAGCGAAAAGCTCTCGAGAACATGAGTACTTACCTTTGCGAATTATGTTGAGCAAGAAGCTCTCGAGAACATGAGTACTTACCTTTGTGTTGAGCGAGAAGCTCTAGAACACATGAAAAGATAATTGGATGTGTTGGGCATAAGACCTAGAGCCTTCAATGTTGATGTTGAGCATAAGCTCTTGAGCATCGGATCCTTAGCCATTGTATCCTTAGGTGTATCATACAAGTACATCCTAGCATTTAGTGTTGAGTGAGAGGTCTTGAATTGCACTATGTTTGTAACTCCCCGTTATAAGCATTGAGTATGGGATCTGGTAAGAGAAAAGGGTTACTGAAAATAATATAGTCATTCCCAAGTAAAAATGACTCGACGAAAATATTGATCTCATCATACTTATTTTTAAGTGATTAAATGAAATTTCAAAATTCGGTATTCTCATCAAGTACTGAATAACTACCATGTTATACGAGGGAATACAACACGAAAGGATGTTTAGAGTTTTCTAGCCTAGTAGACTTGATCCATCTATATATTTGACCTTAATGAAGAAGTGTCATTAAGTCCATGGATCATGGTACATTATGCCCAAAGGAGATTGTTAACAAGTGTTATAATACTATGTATTTTGTACATAGTATGTATGAAGAACTAATTATGATTAAATAAATAATTAAATAAAAGAAATAAGAGAAGCTCCATAAATTATTATTTATTATTAAAGGATTAAAAAATAGTGTAATTCCTATGAGATTCTAACTAGGAACTAATTAAAAGTTCTTAAGTTAAAGTATTGAAAATTACCCAAGTAATTAAAAAGGGTTAAATCAAGATATCAAGGATTTATTGATTTAAGTATTGCACCTACATAGACCACAACGTAAACCATTAGGATTATGCATTCAAGCCAAGGATGAAGCATACATGTTGAAGAGCGTGGGAGTTAGGTCATTGCACAACTCTCATCAAGAGTGAGACCACCACCTCCACCATAACTAAAAATGACCACATGAATGATAACAAACCCTACATGACACTTGAGGAATTATGCCCGCACTTTGCAAGGTTCAATAAATTCACCACCATGTCGAGCACTATCACATAAATCAAAACTCACACTTGTATAGTTTTGGTTCACGTTGTATGCACCATGGTTTACCAAACACCATCACCTATGTCATAAACCCTCCATCATCATACTATTGTATACTTAAACCATAAGTTTCCATGGCATATGTTTATGCCATAGCCACAAACTCTCCATACCATAAAATTCAACCATATATTATATTAGACCTAAGGTTTTAAAACCTTAGCATATAGTGTATACAACTAGTTTATAAACATGCACTCATATAATGTCATAATCCTTATTACCATAGGATTTAGGTATAGTTCACACTTAGGACCTTAGTCCTCTCTTCGCACAAGTATGCACAAGAATAGTGTAGCATAGATAAAGCATGTTGTAGATGTAGGAAATTTTATTTCCATGAACATAACACTCAATTTACCCGTGAAATATCCTTCACAATAAAATATGATCCTTCATTAGTTCATGATGAACTAAATAAATCCCGTAACAATAGGAATACGTACCTTTTTAATTGGAACTTTAAGAGATAGAACCCCGCCACTCCACCCCTTCACATACAGAGGTAAGTCAGCCTCTTTAAAAATAAAAATAATAAATGAATTTAAAGACACGCAAAGAAAAAGTAAAATTTAACATAACATAAGTGCTGAAAAATGTCCACGACTAATAGACAAGAAAAGTCAACGGACAAACATGTCAAAGTAATAGAACAACATCATCACGAGACAGGAAAGGTGCTTATTATAATATTGATAGGAAAGGTGCTTTTCAATAAGTTTATTGACCATCTCTTTCCTTTTATGCATGTTTAGAGATCTTGATTTAGCATGTCCTATAAGCTTATATGCATGTTATCTTAAATCTCTGTGTATGTACTAATCGGATCTCACAAGTTTCTTGGCAAGTTCTTTGATTTCAACTGAGTTGCAGGTTCCTACATTGGAGAGGATGCTGATCTATTTTTATTATTCACTCTTTTCAAAACCTTCCGAAGGCATAGTCCCTCGACATTCCACCTGAAAGCTCCACTGTCGATCTTCAAAGAAACCAACATTTCTTTCCTCCTCTTCCTCCCTCAAAATCAACACTTTACTCGGTTACTTTGTTCAGCTCATAGCCTTGATTTAATTTGGATCTGTTTCATCAAATTAAAATATACATATATCTGATATTTCATAGCCTATAGTCTATATCTTGCACTTAAAAAAGTTTCATAAGCATTCTAGATATAGCTTTAGGGAAATCGTCTTTTTGCATGAATTTTAAAGAAAACTTGTAGATCGCATGCATTAGATTTCCTTTCACTATTATAAAATTTAATATTCTTCAATATAAATGAATATTTCATTGGCTGCACAAACAGAAATCCAATATCCCAAGGAAAGCTTGCTTTCCTTGGTTCCTTTTTCGCCTGTTTAGCTAGTTTTAACTTCATTTTTTTTAAGATAAGGCAGGCTGATCCGAAGGTACTCTTAAATTTATTTTGGGCATATGTTGTTCTAAAATGATTGCTTTATTTTAGCAGTTATAACAGAAAATAAAGGAAGTTGTTGTCTGAAATGGTCTCAGGAGCGTTCAAATCCCCCCAAGGGTCTCCCTTTTCACTAAAATCTTAAATTTTTTGCAAAGTTGTAAAATCTTGGTTTCAGCGTGTATAAGGACCAAGAATTTTTTTATTTTTCAGTTCGCTGATATTGTAACCAATAATAAATAAAATTATTTTTGGAATAGGCTCTTTCGAGCCCATTCCCCATCCCCCCTGGGGGGATTTGCGTCGGTGTCCTTTTCGTCGTTTTCCGCTCATTTATTTTTTCAAACTAGCATTGATCTAATTTATAGGGTAGTACACTTGATTTTATTATTAATTTCATATTCTACTTTTTGTTTTTTTTAAGTAACCATAATACTTACCCCACGATTTCCTGATTGACCCGAAAGGGGAAAGAGATTCGTGGTAGGATTAATTAGAAAACTAGAATTGTGTATCTATTTCCTTTTTATCATTTAGTTATCAGCAATTATAAAATTAACCCCTCCTCGATTCCCCGATTGAGATCCACTTGGATCAAAAGAGGTTCTTGGAGGGTTTTCTTTTAAACAAGAACACCCAGTTTAAAACTTACTAAAATTTACAAGACTCCAGTGTGTATGCTCTGCACTTGGCTGTGTTTCGTCGGATCAGTAAAGATGTATCAAAATCACTTGAGTGACTAGTATAATTAGGACTCACTCTCCCCAACAGACAAACCATAAGGTGAAAATCCGACACCTAGATCAAACCTTTACGGTGGAAAAATACCCAAAGGAAGCGGGAACTTCTGAAAAGTGACCTCAGGGTGCCTATCTCTGTCACACCCTAACGGGTGCATTACGAACAATAGCCCCAGAGACTCCATTTCAGCCCACATATTCCTTGCAGGTAGCTGTGAAGGTTTAGTTTTGGACATACTCCAAGTACTCTCAAGTGTATCTGGAGTCCCCCCTTAGCCTAATTTTAATCAACTCACACTTCAAAATTAACTTAAAATGTACCAGGAGGCAATTACAAAACATTCACTCCAAGCACATGCAAGTCTATTGTTTCTACTTTTGACTTCATTCTAAGGCACTGGTTATTTTCTTACTTTATATAAATACTGTGTCTTAGCATTGTGCTTTCATGTGTTCATCTTTTATATCTTGCCATCTTTTTATTATCCATAGTTAAATTGCAAACTCCTAAGCAACTCATTCAATTGAACATCACAACACTAAGTAATTATCCTTAGTAACTTAATAGGGTCTACCCCCCTTGGCTTCGTTAGGAGTTGAGCCTAAACAAAAGAGTCAAGAACAAGGTGACAACCTTGACTCGAGACTTTCCCCCAAGGACACACTGAGTGGCTTAAATATTTCTGCCACGTGACCCAAGTGTGTGAAAAGCGGCAACAGGTAGGTGGTAATTTAACCTTTTTCGTACCTCCCTCACTAAGTATGAAAAAGGTTCATCTTTTCTTCTACGAGAGTTAAGAGAGTTATTCTATGGTGTGTTTTATTCTTTTTCGGCCTCAGGAGACTGAATTGGATGAAAAAGGCCCCCCCTGGAGTCTTCTTCAGAGTTTTCAAACTCTCTAAACATGAAAACACTAAGTGAGCATGTACTAGTTCGGACTCATAAAATCAACAAATCCGTGACACTATCAAGCATGATTCCCTCTTCTCTTCAAGCTTGTCAAAAGATGAAGAGAGACTCGAGTTTACTTTCCTGGACTCATTAAAATTTAACAGGGAAGGTAAGGAAGAAGTTTTCTTTTGGTTTTTAGTTAGTGGTAGCATGTCATCCTTGAACATAGCACTCTCTGTTTTTTTCGATACTCGTGTCTCAGTGTTCACTTTCAGTTCATCTATTACTTCGAGTTTCTCAATCCTCCTCTTGTCAGTTCTACCTAGGGAATCTTATCATGTCTCCTACATGACAGATAAGTCTAGTTGTTCTATCTGTAAAGTTAAAAGTTGCCTTGGCTCATCTCTATGTCATGCTTACTATTCAAGGACTTAACCCTGTGTTTGATCTATATCTTGATTCCATCATTGTCCTATTTATTATCACTTGTTTCTTCCTTCCTTTACCCAGTTCCTAGTCTCTCTTGTGATCTGTTGGAGGATCTATTGCCTTCCTTATCACAATATGGTTCCGCATCAGCACTTCCTCACGATGAAGACCTAGAGTTTTGACAATCGTACCTCAGGATTCAATTTCATTATTGGTGAATTAATTTGCTTCAATTGTCGATTATCACCTATTGATTGACAATTTGTTCAATCCGCTCCATGTTCGACTTCAATTACATCTATTCACATGGCTTGGATTGTACTCATTCTTTGGGATTTCTTGATGAAGACCTTAGTTTCCTATCTATGGACTAAGCTGCACAAGATTATGTTGCACCTATTTACAGAGCTTCCAGATCTTTGAAGACTCATCATTATTGTATATTGTGGCTTCAATCCACCTTTGTAATATACGTGGTCTTGTGCCCGTACTATATGATGTACTCAAAAATAGTAAAGGAGTTAGTTTTCGAGTATATTGAACATAGCATCCTCAGATATGACTTTGTATATGACATTATTATGTATTTGTTTCAGGTACTACCTCTGCTCCATTGGACTTCTGAGTTCTCCAAAGATAATGATTATAACATATTTCAGCCATCGCTTCTCTCTGACCTCACACATTAGGGGGCATCTGTTATCAACCCAAATGGCGCTTATTCGTCCGAGTGCCGACATTCCATATGTTGGTACACAAAAGGACATTGTAGGATTGAATTTTTCCTAACACTATAGAGGGGCATGAAATGAGATGCATTTACCCTTCAACCAACTTGCCATTTATTTTTCTATGTGTTTATTTTCGTACGTGACTATCTCCATTGAAACTCTCGTATATATGTGACTATGTCTATTGACAACGCACGTACTATACATGACTATTCCTATTGCAACCTGCATATAGATCTATATGTGGGTTTCCATTAAAGCAACTCGCGTGTCATACGCTGGTTGCCTATATCAATAGTTGCATAAACATCCATTCGACATTAAAAAATATAAAACATGATTAATGGAGATTATTTGATCCCTAATCATTAACCATCTCAACTCTCTCAACCTCCTCAACCTTCGAAACTGATCTATTTCCCAAAGTATAAATAGAGGCCTTGCTAAGGGCATTAATAAAATCAATTTTGGAGAGCAAAGTTATGTTGGTGGTTGTATTTAGAAGTCTTTAAAGCAACAGAACTTGGATTCCTTTGGTTGTAGAGGAGTCCTTACCTTAGGCATTGGGTTGTACACTTATCTCATTCATTGATTGTTAATAAAGAGAATTCTTCTTCCAACTTTGTGTTGAATCTATTTCATGTATCATGGTTAATGAATATATTTGAGTAAGAACTATATATGTTGTTTGTCTAACCTGTTATATATACATGTATAATATTGTACTTGGATAATTTTCTCTTTTGTAGGTGAAAGAGGTGCATCCCTAAAATATTTGAAGAGAAGAAGAGTGGAAGAAGACAAAGCTTGGATCAACCGTTGGTAATCGGGTGAGTCCAATAATTATTCCTATTTCCTTTCTGTACTTTAAAGCTGATCGTCTAGAAGTTTTACAGGTAAGTTGATAACTCGAGACCCTAGGTTACAATGGTGTTTATTCCTGCACAACAGTTCCAATGGACGAAGATGACATTATTGATACTAATGGTGAAGATGAGTGTAATATCCCAAATTTTGGAGCTAACACTTATAAGCACGTGCCCATTGATTATGATGATTATATTGATGTTTTATTTTTATATTGGGTTGAAGACCCCACTGCATATGAACATGATGATTTGTTTTATATAATGGGCATAAGCCAATTATTAATTATATATGTATATGCTTCTTTTCATTGGGCGTGGACCCTGAAGCACATGATTGATGAGATTTTTTGTGTTGAGCGAAAAGCTCTCGAGAACATGATTATTTACCTTTGTGAATTATGCTGAGTAAGAAGCTCTTGAGAACATGAGCACTTGCCTTTGTGTTGAGCGAGAAGCTCTAGAACACATGAAAAGATAATTGGATGTGTTGGGCATAAGTCCTGGAGCCTTAAATGTTGATGTTGAGCATAAGCTCTTGAGGATCGGATCCTTAGCCATTGTATCCTTAGGTGTATCGTACAAGTACATCCTAGCATTTAGTGTTGAGCGAGAGGTCTGGAATTGCACTATGTCTGTAACTCCCCGTTATAAGCGTTCACTATGGGATCTGGTAAGAGATAAGGGTTACTGAAAAGAATAAACTCATTCCCAATTGAAAACGACTCGAGGAAAATATTGATCTCATCATACTTATTTTTAAGTGATTAAATGAAATTTCAAAATTCTATATTCTGATCAAGTACTGAAGAACTACCACGTTATACGAGGGAATACAACATGAAAGGATGTTTAGAGTTTCCTAGCCCAGTAGACCTGATCCATCTATCTATATGACCTTAATGAAGAAGTTTCATTAAGTCCATGGATCATGGTACATGATGCCCAAAGGAAATTGTTAACAAGTGTTATAATACTATATATTTTGTACATAGTATGTATAAAGAATTAAATATGATTAAATAAATAATTAAATAAAAGAAATAAGAGAAGCTCCATCAATTATTATTTATTATTAAAGGATTAATAATTAGTATAATTCCTATGAAATTCTAACTAGGAGCTAATTAAAAGTTCTTAAGTTTAAGTATTGAAAATTAACCAAGTAATTAAAAAAGGTTAAATCAAGATATCAAGGATTTCTTGATTTAACTATTGCACCTACATAGACCATAATGTAAACCATTAGGATTATGCATTCAAGCCAAGGATGAAGCATACGTGTTGAAGAGCGTGGGAGTTATCTCGTTGCACAACTCTCATCAAGAGTGAGACCACCACCTCCACCATAACTAAAAATGACCACATGAATGATAACAAACCCTACACGATGCTTGAGGAATTATGACTGCGCTTCGCAAGGTTCAATAAATTCACCACCGTGTCCACCACTATCATATAGATCAAAACTAACACTTGTATAGTTCTGGTTCACATTGTATGCACCATGGTTTACCAAACACCATCGCCTATGTCATAAACCCTAGATCATCATACTATTGTATACTTAAACCATAAGGTTCCATGGCATATGTTTGTGGCATAGCCACAAACCCTCCATACCATAAAATCCAACCATATATTATGTTAGACCTAAGGTTTTAAAACCTTAGCATATAGTGTATACAACTAGTTTATAAACATGCACTCATATAATGTCATAACCCTTATTACCATAGGATTTAGGTATAGTTCATGCTTAGGACCTTAGTCCTCTCTTCACACAACCAGTTTGTGGCCAGAAAAATATTTGTTGACTTTGTGGCCGGAAAAATATTTGTCCAACCCCACTGCTCATCCCTATATTTCCTTTTTCCATGGTGTTCATCAAACCTTAAATAAGGAAGATTGATAGCTTATACTGTAAATTCGATGTAGTAGATAATCTAATTCCTAAATAATATGAATCCTTTGCTATCACTTTCGCATATGAATCTCTTGCTAAGAATTTCGCATTATCCTCTCACTAAAATATAAATGTGATGGTAATTGAAATAAGAACCACCCATAAATAATAAATAATCACACTATCTAAGTGAACATCTTAGAGGCCCAACTTCTTATAAATCATTTCAAAATAAAAATAAAATAAAATAATCTCACATCATTCATGTTATATTTTATGGTGGTGTCTACCCCATTCCTAACCATAAACTATGTCCAAGCATCAAAGGAGAGCACACACATGATTTCGTCCTTTAGAAGTAATCAAGCCTCTTTTTTCTACTGCAAGAGGATTTCTCATAGTTGCTAATAATTTTTTATCAATTTCTTATTATTGGCCTAATAAATAAACACATAAACACATTTTTATGGTAACATGTAAACCATTGTAACCAAAAAATCATGCATGTTTACTAATCCTCTAATTTCTAATCCTTGTTGTTGAGTGCATCATCGTTGACCATATTGTCCCACTTCAAGACACCATTGACGAGGTTAGGAATTAATCTTGTGGCTCTATAACTAGCTTAAATGACTTTCAAAGGGAATCATACTCAATCATGAGGGATAACATTTTTCAAAGGCTTAGATACATTGGAATCGCGTGGATCCTCTTTATGAATTTGATGCACCTATCTGAAAGGTTGGAAGATTGTACATAGTTCATAGAGTTTAAAACTTGGTTTTATTTTAATGATATGCAATTTCCCATAGTTTCAAGCGGGTCAATAGGGGAGACTTCCCCATATGAAGGTTTTTATTTATACAAATTGAACTACATGTAGATTTTGCATTATATACTTGTTGCTTAGTAATGTTTTTCATGCTAGAAACATAACAAAATTTGGTGTGCTATAACATCAAAACCCATTATTGCCCCAATTTTTATTTAGATTAAGATATTTAATGTTATAGTTACACCAAGTTTCATTTATAGTATTGCACTAAATCTTCATACCTCATATGCTTAGCCCAAGTATTTCTCGCATTAGTTGGATAGTCAATAATTTGCACCATGTTAACTGTCACATGTAATGAAAAGGGGCCAAATAGAAGACATAATAACTAAAGAAGTGTACTTAATTATCAATAATCCATTACATAATTTGCTCTTAACTAAAACACCATAACACAGTGAAAGACAAACACGTAGCCTAGGTGGTTTGATACCACTTTCAATGAAACAATAATCATCCTTATCATGTATTTTATAATGTACTTAATTGTGAACTTACATCCATTTTATAATCTATTGGATTACCTTCTTCACCATGTATCAATGTGATTAACTGAAAACCTGAAAACCTTTTTCCACACAACTACAAGTATATAAATGTGGTAGGTTATAGTCACAAGGTTTAGTTTGAAATAATAATAACAATTCTTCATATTTGAGGAACACCTTAGTGTGTAGAAATACATTCATGACAACTTTAACATAAATTTAACATGAAAAGCTTTTATGTTGATTCTTTATTGTTATGGTTCACTTTTCAATTTTAAATTGTAATTACTCATGTCATTATTTGATACATTAGTCGTACATTTTTCATTTTGGGGGGATGTTGTTATACCGTGTATATGTTTCTAATTTTTTTAATGTATTTATGATTGCAATGCCTAGTATGGGTCCCAATGTAGAGATACTCAGTTGGATTTCACATGTTATAGAGTTTGGTTCCAGGTGGAGGGATGGAGACCAACTCCATTACCTAATCTGGAGTGGTGCTCTCATAATGTTTTAATCCACCCCCACAACTAGATCCTCCTCTACCACAAGGACGTGATGGTTGTACAACAATAAGCACAGATGTATTTCCTAACACATATCATAAATGGTATTTTTATGGTGGACAACCTCCTGTACTAGACTTAGAAATTCCTCTTGTGTCTGCGGTATCATATCACTTGCATTCTATAGTCATATTCCATCAAAATTTTCCTTTACTAGGATATTTATGAATGTAAATATATCATAAACAATAATTTTGTCCAAACAATTTTTTCTTTACTATACACATATATTGAATGTTAATATTTAAATATTTTTATTTTTTATATGCTAGATGCCATTGCATAGGGGAAATCCTTTGTCACTAGTGGTTGAGAGACAAATGTTCCACAATCTATAGGGGGTTTTGTTCTGCCTATAATTATTTATGGATTACATATTTTATTTATTTAGATATCCATCAACAAGGAAAATCCAAGAATAAACATACCCCACATCTCTATTGACTAGTGCATACATCAACCATTCAAACAAAATTGGATGGACTAGCGGTACATGGTTTTTGATGTGCCTCCCCACAACAACACGAAAATTCCTTTATATTTCATTAGAAATGTGTATGTTGAGATCATGTTGGAAAAACACATAAGCTATTTTGATATCTTGAATCTCCATGGAATTAGTCATAGAATTCCTTAAAACCATCCCAATGCGAGGCATTGAGATGCCAACTTCCCAATACTTCCACCTCATGGGAAGTTTCCTAGGCCAAATATTTCTCATGCACATGATATGATACCGTAGACACAAGAAGCATTTCTAAGTCTAGTACACGAGGTTGTACACCATAGAACTACCATTTATCATATGTGTTAGGAAAGACATCTCTCCTTATTGGTGTACAACCATCACGTCCTTGTGGTAGAGGAGCATCTAGTAGTGGGGGCGGATTCACACATTATGAGACCACCACTAAGGACTTAGGATCATGAGTGCAATCATGTGGTGGTGCATTCTATAGTCGTATTCCATTAAAATTTTCCTTTACTAGGATATTTATGAATGTAAATATATGGTAAACAATAATGTTGTAGACAAACAATTTTTTCTTTAGTGTACACATATATAGAATGTTAAAATTTAAATATTTTTATTTTTTATATGCTAGATGCCATTGCATAGGGGAAATCCTTTGTGACTAGTGGTTGAGAGGCAAACGTTCCATAATCTATAGGGGGTTTTCTTGTTCCAATCGTTGTTGTATCTTTGGTGGAAATAAATCACATGGAGGCAACTATTTCAACATCTCAATTTGTTAATTTACATGTTAGAACATTAATGGTAGATGGTTTAATATTTAAAAATTTTAAACTTGGAAGCACTAGATCCTCAACAACCTCGGCACCACATTGATTATAATGATCATGGAGATGTTAAACATATTGGGTTTTTTATTGAGCTAATTATATATGCTTAAACATAATCATGTTCAAACTTATTTCTCTAGACTATACAGAATTATATATCACTAATACTTGTGATTTTTAAATGTGTATATGATAGATGTATTTGAAGAGGGACAAGCCTTTGAGTCTATTTAATTTCCCCTTTGGTAGAGAGGAAGTTCACTCTGAGGTAACAACTCAAAATGTATGCTAATTTTTTAATACATTTTAGTTCATTAGTTCATCAATGTCTACCCACATCAACACTTCGTAACTTTTAAAACTTACGCATGCTACCTGCCTTTGTAGAGGGGAAATTCTTTATGACTAGTTAATCCCTCCTTGGAGGAGAAACAATTAAGTCTTAGGTAACAATTTGAACATCTTATTCTTTTTATACATTTTGTTTCAATCTTTCATGCATGTCTAACTACAGGTCAATATTTGGTGACTTTTTAAACTTGCATCTATGCTATACACCTCCACAAATGGGAAGGGGTTTTAAACTATCGATTCTCCCCATGGTGGAGAGATATTTAAGACATAGGTAACTATTTCAACATGATAGTTTTTTATTACATGGTGTTTCATTCATTCGAGTGCATTTTTAGTTACAACAACATGGAATGAACCGAAATCTAGGTACCCTTGATTTTATTTGCCTATCATCGTAGTCCAAGTGTATATAAGGGATGTGCCTATATCAAATGACCTTCACCATGATCATGGACTTACTTATTCCTTGGTAATGTATAACCTTCTATTATAGTTGTTGATTAATTTTCAATTCACTGCATAATTTATTTTCATAATGTTTATTTCACATGTTTACAACATCATGATGGAGATTCCTCCATTTGAGGCCTCAACAGTGCCATTAATGCAACTGTTATTGTTGCATCTGTGATGTGAAGAAATTACATAGATGTATCTATTTCAATATTTGTACATAGTTTATTCCTGTTATATTATTTATTCATGCATGTCTAACTATTTAGGAATTTGGTGATTGTAGGAATTGATAGAAGGAGTGTGTGACCCCTCTAGTATATTCATGGATGTGATCAAGTCTGATGTTAAACTTATGGCTTCATTTCACACATTAGAAACGAAGTCTCCTATCGTGGAGTGTATTTTTTATGTGAGATGTCCATTAAGTACAAAGTGTTTTAATACTTTTACATGCATATGCTCATAATGGTAGAATTAATTAAGAATATAACATCTTCTATTTATAGAGCATAATTATAGAGAGGATTTTATAAGGAGGAAAACACAAGCATCGATAACTTTGATGGATTCAATAAGTGTATTTTTATATCTCATTCAAGCGTAATTTATTTTTTTAAGTTTTCTAGTACTAATGTATTATTGCAGTTAGTTGCTCAATAAATTTGATGTTTGATGTGTAGACTCTTGAGACCCAAAGTGTTCCTACATAGTGGCATGATTCATCAAAGGCGAGAAAAAACAAGACGAGGATCTAGTTTTGATGTGTAGTATAGGAAAATTTTACTTTGGGATACATTTTGTAATGTCCACAAAAATTGAAAAAGAATAAAAATTATAGCCTAGTAAAAACTACCTAGATGGAACATTATTCACTTACGGAACTCTATTGTACACTTCATGTACCTCTATTTATTTGTAAGTTGTTCTTACGTTCTGTTGTTTACTTTCATTCATTATTTTTAATGTATTTTGCTTATGATGTTGTACTGTTTTTTACTACTTAGTATGATGTTTACACTTTTGTCGCTTATGTGTCATCACTTGATTTATATGCTTCATCCTTTCTGCATTGTCACACTTGTTAATTATGGAGTCCTAGCTTAACTTTGTTTGTGGAAACAAAGTGGGCAGAGTGGCGGGACTTGTTCTCCCATGACGGTTTGAGAGGTCAAGTATTACTTTGTGTTGACGGGCATATATGACCATGCATGCAACGGGGGAAAACAACCCAGACCGAGATCCTTAAAACAGAGCCTTTAAACCTGTCGGGAACAACCATCCCAAACAGCTTGGAGCCTGCTTTAAGGATCCTGGTCTAGGTTGTTTTCCCCCGTTGCGTGCATGGTCATATATGCCTGTCAACATATGCCCGTCAACAATGGCGCTAGAAGGAGGGCCATCTTAGACACATGGCTGATGAAAACAATCCTGTTAACAAAATTAATCAGCCTATCACTCCTCAAATACAATCATACTCACAGCCATGTACTCTCCGGTCATCATGATCGGGTGAAGCCCCACTGAACAAATCTGTTCGAAATATTATCTCTCAGTTCAACTCTCCCGGTATTCACCTACCTGAAGAAATTGACCAATACGAGCAAGCCATAAATGGATCTCATAGGATACTAACAAGGGCATATTCGAATCTCACTGGGCGCCAACCCACTGAACTACCTCTCCCACAGATCACACGTCCCCACTCTCATCGTTCTGAACCTGCTTCGGAAGAACAGGAGCAACCTTTAGGTTCCCTCCGTAATCTTCAGATACAACAGTCTTTTATAGGAGGCAATCAGCTTTCATCTTCTTCAGGACCATCTGCTTCAGGAGGGGCTGGTCAACCACCATCACCACCTCATTCTCCTCCTCGCATTCATCAAACACCGCCTTCACCGCCTCCAACTCCAAGAAACATGGCAGGTGTAAATCCCCCAAACCCTAATGCTAATATGCCATGGTTAGCTCAGGATGCAGTAGCTGTCCCAGGCAATCAACACCCTTTACCTAAGCATCCTGAGAAGTTATTACCCAAGTTCAACCCTGAGTTGAAAGAGCCAGTGGAAGATCATGTCAAGAATTTTATGTTGGCAGTTCGGCTCTTGGATGTTGAACATGAAGATGTAGTCTGTAGACTTTTCCCTTATACATTTGAGGGTAAAGCATTGACATGGTATTTTCTGCTTACGGCTGGTTCCATTACCAGCTGGAATGAATTCGACCTTGCTTTCATGAACAAGTTTGGAGACGACAAGACTCCAGCTGCCTTGGTGTTAGAATTGTTTAGAATTCGCATGGAAACCAAGGAAAAGGTCAAAGATTTTAACCAGCGATTCCTAACTCTAAGAAACAGGATTCCTGCTGCTTCAAGGCCAGCTGAGGATGTCACTATTGAATTTTACACTTCAGCCTTGCATGTGTCAATGGCCATGTTTGTCAGAGAAAAAGCTAAACTTACCCTTGCTGAAAACTTTGAAGAAGCAATTAAGGTTGAGAAAGATATGTCTGCCATAAAAGAAAATCCTTGAGTAGACACAGATTCTGCATCCTCTTCTCGTAAGAAGACTAACAGTCCTACCAAGAACACAAACCCTGAGAAAAAAGGTCAGGATTCATTAGACCTAGATAGCCTCCAAAGAGTTATTAAAAAACTGTCTAATGAAATCATTGATTTAAAGAAAGGAACTTCTGAAAACACTCCTACTAAAGAACCACCTAGACAACCTTTCAGAAGGCCATTCCCGAATACAGCTCCTAGACAGACCCCACCCTCTGAAGCTAATAGTGTTGATGAAATTAACAGTTTCCTCAAGTTATTAGTTTCAGGTCTAGAAACATCAGTTGAAAATGAAACTCAATATTCAGGACAGAGTTCTGAAGGTACCCAAGACAAAGATAATGACACAGAAGATAAACCTCCTCAAGTTATCATCCACTTCTGGGATACTTCAGAATTGACTGATGATGAAGATGTAGGTGTTGTCAATGTAAACCAGCATCAATATAACACTAGAAGCAAGAAAGATCAGCCCTTAGGTGAACCTTCTACAACTGCTACAGATAATAGTTCAGCTGCAAAAACCCAACCTGCAAATAGTAAATCTGCACCCTCTCTTGATTTAGAATACGATCTAATTGAAGATTTAAAGAAAATCAGTGCCAACATCTCTATCTATGAACTACTTAAGTTATCGGTGATTAGAGATAAAATGATGCAAGGGGTATCTCCAAGTAAAAGTGGAATAACTCCTTCGAGTCAAAATAGCTCTGCTAACACTAAAGATAACCCAACAAAGTCTTCAGTCAATGCATCATCCATAGGCAAGTAATCTGATTCTTCAACTCCGCCTTTTTTACTTACGTTTGAAATATGCAATCGTAAAGTGCACAACTGTATGATAGACTCAAGGGTCTCCAAGAATGTTATGCCATACTCTGTATGTAAAAAACTTAATGCTGTCCCTGTGCCTTGTGATACAAGTATTGCACAGCTTGATCATTCAAACGTAAAAGTAATAGGTAAGTTGAAAGAGGTGCTGATAAGGTTAGCTTCGAATCCTCAAGTCCATTTTATCATTGATATAATTGTAGCGGATATCCTAGAAGCATATGGCCTATTTCTCAGCAGAGATTGGTCTGAGAAACTGAAGGGATATTTTTCTACTGATTGGTCACACTTATGGATATCTCATAATGGTCTCCCGAATAAAATCAGAATTGATTGAGAATGCTATATGAAGCATACCATCACCGAATTGGATGACTTGAATGAACCGGTATTATTCACCGATACCATAATGGGAAACTATATGGCAGACTCTTTCTTTGGGGACTTTGAAGCTGAAACTTCATCAATAACAGGTGCAGAACAACAGTCTGAAATTTGCCATTTTTCGCAAGTTCCAGATGAAATTCCAGTCCCAACTGTGGTACACTTAGATCTGAACAATGGTCTCTGGTCTTTATATTTCGGTGGGTCTAAGTCAAAAGAAGGGGCTGGTGCAGGTTGCTTGCTGATAGAACCCTATGGGAAAAGGTATTTCATAGCTTGCAGGTTAGAATTTGAATGCACCAACAATGTGGTTGAATACGAAGCTCTGATTCAAGGGCTGAAAAAAGCAATTGACCTGGGAGCCAAAGCTTTGGTAGTGTTAGGAGACTCTGAGATAATTGTTAGACAGGTACGTAACACTATACATTGCATTGCTGGACACCTGAGAAATTATCAGGCAGAGGTATGGAATTTACTATTAGCATTTGAAGCCTTTAACATAAGTTTCATCCCTCGTTATCTAAATCAGGAAGATGATCTTTTAGCTAATGTTGCTTCAAGGTTAATTCCATCTGAAGGAATGCTTACTGATTCTTTCTCGGTTGAATTTCTTTTCAGACCTTCTATACCTGACAACATAGAAAATTGGAGAGTCTTTGACAACGATGATCAGTTGATCAATTTTCTGACTTTGAAGGATACTTTTAAAGATGCGGTCATTGATGAAATGACTCATGATGAGGATCTATATAATTTTGTGGTATTTCATAAGCCTTGCTCAATTTAGGAATCTCTCAATCAGGTTAGTACTCTTCCCAGATCAGTAATCAAACTTGAGAAGTTCTATGACTTGAAGGATAAATTTAAAGCTGCAAGGAACTGTAAAACTAACAGCTCCATCATGCAATCTAAGATTGTAAATCTAGGCACTGAACATAACCCTCAATGTGTAAATCTGGGTAGTACGTGCACTCCCCAGGAAAAAATAGCCTTTATAAGACTCTTTAATGATTTTAAAGACATTTTTGCATGGACGTATGAGGGTCTTAAGACATTCGATCCTAATATAATGCAACATGTCATTCCTATGAAACCAGAGGCTAAACCTTTTGAACAGAAATTGAGGAAAATGCATCCTAGCCTAGAATCAGCTGTCAAGAAGGAGCTGAATAAACTCCTTGCCGCCAGAATAATTTTCCCAGTTCGGCATGCACAGTGGGTGGCAAATCTTGTCCCCGTCAGAAAGAAAAATGGCGATATCAAGTTATGCGTCGATTTTCGAAACCTAAGTAAGGTTTCAGACAAGGACAATTATCTTGTTCCTCCAATGGAGAAAATCTTGCAATAGGTCTCTGGATCGAAAATGTTTTCACTTCTAGATGGATTTTCAGGGTACAACCAAGTGTTAGTATCCAAAGCTGACCAGTTGAAAACAACCTTTAGGACTCCTTGGGGAACATATGCCTATATAAAGATGCCATTTGGTTTAATAAATGCCGGAGCAACATTTCAGAGGGAAATGGATATCGCCTTCAGAGGTCTGATCGGTAAGTTTGTCGTTATTGATCTTGATGATATTACTGTCTTTTCAAAAAAAAAACTGATGATTTAACTCATCTCAGGAGAGTTTTTGAGCGTTGCAGGAAGTATGGGATTTCTCTAAATCCTAAGAAATCTATCTTTTCAGTCACAGAAGGTAAGTTAATAGGTTTTGTTGTTTCTAAACAAAGAATCAATATTGACCTAGAACGTACTCGTGCTATATCACAGATTTTGATGCCTCACTCAAAGAAGTCTATGCAGTCGTTTCTTGGGAAGATAAATTTTGTTTCTAGATTTATTCCTAGGTTCACGGAAATTGTTAGGCCGCTTCAGAAAATGATCAAGAAAGATGCTGATTTTAAATGGTCTGCTGAAGAGAAACAATCTTTTCATGACATCTTAAAAGCTATTACTGAAGCTCCCACCTTAGCAATCCCAGATTTTTCTAAGCCATTTATTTTATACACGTTTGCTTCTGATTCTTCATATGCTACTATTCTAACACAGAAAAATCAGGAAAATAATGAAGCTCTCATCGCTTTTACGAGTTCTGGTTTGAATGGTGTAGAAGTGAATTACCCAGAAGTGGAAAAACAAGCGTTCGTTGTTTTTAAGTCTGTCAAACATTTCCGGCTGTATTTGCTGAAAGCTCATACCAAGGTCATTGTGCCATATTCCGCAGTTAGAAATATCCTGGTACAGAAGGACCTGGGTGAAAAGTGAGCCCATTGGGTTACAGCTCTTCAGGAATACGACCTGGAAATTAAGCCTCTAAAAATTGTCAGGGGGCAAGGACTCTGTAAGCTGGCAGCTAGATCTTCAGACAGTTCTAAATCTGATCTGCATTTCTTTAGCAAACCTTCTTTATTCGAAAGGGAAGTTTTTCCGATCTCTACTCCTCTTGATTCTTGTTATAATGATATTAAGTTCTTTTTATTGCATGGGAATGATCCTAAACATTTAGATCCACGTAATAAAAGAGCTTTGAGATTGAGATCTGCCCCTTATCATCTTATTGATAACATTTTGTTTAGAAAGAATTTTGAAGGAGTTCTCCTTCGTTGTCTAGAAATAAATGAGGCTGATAATGTGTTATCTCAACTACATGCAGGACCAGCCGGAGGACACTTTGGTGGATAAACCACTGCACATAAGATACTTAAAGCTGGTTACTACTGGCCCACGTTGTTGAAAGATGCATATGCTTTCACCAAGAAGTGTCAGGAGTGTCAGAGAGCAGGAGGCAGACTGAAAAAGGCAGCGTTACCCCTCCATCCGGTTATTATCGAAGTCCCATTTCAGCAATGGGGTCTAGATATTGTTGGCCCAATAACACCAGCTTCTTCATAGCAGCATAAATACATTTTGACAGCCACAAACTACTTCACTAGATGGGTTGAAGCCATCCCTTTGTAAGTGGTTAACTCACAACAGGTGATATCATTCCTTGATTCTTTTATTATCACCAGATTCGGTGTTCCTGAATCTTTGATTTTTGACAATGCAACTTATTTTTCTTTTCTTAAATTAACTGAGTATGCATTGGAAAAAGGTATAAAGTTAAAGTATTCAGCTAATTATTATCCCCAGAGTAACGGGTTAGTTGAATCTTCTAATAAAAATTTAATCAAAATTCTGAAACGTATGGTGATAAATCATCACATGAATTGGCATAACGCCTTATGGAATGCCTTGTGGGCTGACAGAGTGACTCCCAAAGCTGCTATAGGAAACTCTCCCTTTTTCCTGGTGTATGGCAAGGAATCTATTTTTCCTCCTCATTTATTTTTACCCTCTTTACAGCTCTCCCATTCAGTGCAAGAGACACCATGTTCTGCCATGGAACATCGAATTAACACCTTGCATAAACTGGAGGAAGATAGGGAGTTGGCTAGGAAAAAGTTTGATAAACACCAGCAGACCGTGAAGCGTTGGTTTGACCTCAGAAAATCAGTCAGTCGGGATTTGGAAGTAGGTGACCTAGTCCTGAAATGGGACAAGGAGCATGAAGACAAAGGAAAACATACGAAATTCCAATGCCTGTGGCTGGGACCATTTATTATTACAGAAAAACTTGGTCCTAGCACTTTCAGGTTGCAAACATTGGAAGGTGACATTGACAACCTTCCAGCGAATGGTCACCTGATTAAGAGATATTTTTGCTGATCCCCCTCAAGGGATTATCCTGTATATACCTTGTGTGGTGTGCTTGCTTGGTGGATTTTGTTTCGGTTTCTTTTTTATTTGTTTATATTTTCTCATTTGTATTTGTTTTTTTATTTGCTCATTTCTGAGTCTGATCAATCTATCAAACCTCAAACTGATGACTTATTTCTGTAAATCATGCACAAAGATATTACTGTCCTAAAAACTGTCATACTATTTTACTTCTTGAAAAGGGAATAGTTTTTCATCGTTCTAGATTTTACCAGAAACTCTTTAACCATGTTAATATTAATTAATTATATCAGTCCATGCAAAGATTTTCCCAAAGGGATTAGGGCAGTACTTGGTAAAGTTATCTATTTAAGTCTTTTACGCCATCCCTTCTCGTAAAGAGGATCAGATTTGCCTCCCCATCTGCTAAGATAATATCATTAGAGATTAACGATAATTATGTTCTGGACAAGGATGGACTTGAAGATTTGCAAAAACAATCTGAAGGACAGAAGGTCTCATAACGAGCTGATCTATTCAGGATCATAGGTTTGCATTTAGTAACATTGTTGTCTCCGGTCACCAAGCCTGGACAATGACCCTTGGACAGAAAACCCTGAGGGATGAAGGGTCTCATCACGAGCCGGTTCATTTTACTGTAGTGCAGACTGGTGACTGACATGGTTACTATCTGGTCACCAAGCCTGAACCATGGCCTTCATGAGTAATAAAATTAAAAGGAAAATAATGGTAACAATTCAGCCCAACCAGAATTGTATATTTATAACTAGCAGACGGGATACTAGCATTCTTTGGGTTTTGAAGCAACCCTGTCGAGGCTATGGACACCTGCTGGCAGCAGGGCCATGCTTGTGGTATTGAGATTTTGTTCTTTAAGACTAAGCCATTTACTGTCTTACTCCTTAAGGACTAATTTTTTTTAGAAACTTGATTTTCATCAAATAAATGACTAAAACTGTAATTTTCTGGTAATTTTTAGAACTGTGAAATGCTTGAATCTGTTTAAGATGTTAAAATAGAAATCTTTTTATTATGGATTATATGAAGGATTTAATTTCTTTGTTTGCATGGTTTCAGGTTAAGAAGCAGAGATAACTGTTTCTCCCAGTCAGTCGCCATTTGTTGTGCCCCTACTCAACAGCCTTAAAAAACATTTATTTCATCAAACAAAATCCTATTTTGTTTGATGAAATGTTCGAATTTCCGAAAGCAAATCTAGTGAATCACCAGCTACTGAATCAATGAAATTTTATGTTTTTTAGGCAGCCTTTGCAAACCATAGGTTATTTGACAAAGTTACCATTATCGAGTTATTATAGATTTACACTTGAAAATCAAAGGAGGAGTATTAATAATTCTCATATCTTTTATCATAGCCTAATCTTGAAATCTTATCCAAAACATTATCAATTGATTTTATTATTTGGTTTTGTTACTATAATTATTGATAAGGTTGAGATATTGGAATGGTTGATCTTGGTATGATTTCTCGCATTACCGTATATTTTATCTCAAGGTTGATTAATGGTTATGCATGGGTGGTTTGTTAATAACTTTGGTAAAGCCTAGAGTGTCGAAGGCCAAATGTTTTACATGCCATATCCTAAGTTTACCTTTTTGATTACAAACCATAGTTGATATTACCATAACTGTTTATGTTGATCTTTATACTATGGTCTATATTGCAAAGTCTGGTTTTGACATGGTAGTTTGTATTATTATCATGCGATCGCCACCTTCGGAGGTTAACATTATTATACTATAAGGTTTATGCATTGATCTTCAAAGATTTAATCCTTGTGATTTTTATGACCTATGCCATCGCCTCTGAATTCGATCCACCTACCGCGAAGTCAATATGGTATCATTACACTGGTACTGAACTCTGTCCATCACATTTAAGTCCCAGTACTTTTCCTCCATCATGGCTATCTGTCAATGGAACGCATGTTTCATGTACATCGAAGGGTTTCATATCATTAACGCCGGATAAATAATGATAACATGAGTTATCTAGAGTCTTCGACCGTCATTCCTCATTACTTGATTACCTCTCTGAGCGATAATGCCTCCGTCCATGCCGGGTTTACAGGGGTATAGTCTGCGTCCGCTCATGTTACAGTCGGTTTATGAATGCATAGGGTTTCATTGCTTGTATTTCTTCCTCGGTTTGCATCTCAAGTGCTCACTATCTGGTTCACTATCTTATGCCGAGCTGTGGTATTTGTTCTGTGTGCAGTTGTGTGCCTTGACATAGCCAGTCATGGTGTCGGTGGTGAGGGTCGAGCCTTGTGAAATGAAATTGCTGGATTTGAACCCTGAGCTGTTAGCAAAGGTAGAGGCTGTCGCATGGCTGCCATTTGTCAATAATTTCTCCGATTCGAACCCCGAAGTCACGAGGGTGTTCGCTGTCTCCTTGGTCGATTTTCAAGCTGAAGTAGGCGATCTCCATTTTCGAGTGGACGAGCGGTCAGTACTGCTTGCCACTGGTCTGTCACTAACAACCGAGAGGTGGTTTAAATATAAGCAAATGGACATTACTGAATGGCGAAAACTACTTAAAAACCCCTGTCAAGAGGTATCATTCCGAACTGGAGTAGCGTGAAAATACTTTAAAAATGAATGGCGCCCGGTCTTGGATTTGGTACACAGGTACGTGACCTGTGAAGGTCGCCTGTCTTCAGCGTATGTTTATCATCTACGCTTGATGTCTGTTTTTATTGGTTTCTCACTGAATCTACCTTACTATCTGGTGCAAAGTTTATTTAAAATGTCCTCTGCAATTAAGAAGGGTCCTAAGCATGTTAGTCATAGTCTTTTCCACCATGGCTTAGTGCGTATGTTAATCCAGAGGGAGCTGTCGAAGTCAAACCGGTCCTGGGATGAGTTCATTGACTCTAATGGTTTTTTGGCCTTCTGCCACTATCAGTTTGACAACCCCGAGGAATGCAACATGCATCAAGAGCTGAATCATGTTTCAGTTCCTCCTTTACGAGAGCCTCTGTTAAACTCTATCGGCCGCATGAGTCTCGAAACTTGTCACGGTCCTGTTTCTACTCTGGTTAGAAGCTCGGGTACCCCTCTGGTTTCTAAAAGAATGAGGAAGTCTTCAACTTTGTCACCAGTTACACCAAAGAATAGTGTTGATAAAACATGTAATCGGGGAAGTAACAGGTCAAAAGATAAAGTGATAGGAATATTTACTAGGAGTATGGCCAAAGGTAATGTTGGCAAACCATATGTGACTGATAGTGTTTGTATTGAGACTGTCGTGATTGATGATGAAGCAGAAGACCTTGTCTTTCCTGCTAGTGATTATAATACTCAGCATGAGTTCATTTCGACCCTTGCTGATGATAGCCTCCCTGTGTGTGATAAAGACGTTCGGGTGGACCCTGTTATTGATCTTCCATCTAAAGAGAAGCCTGTAGAGACAAGCTCATCTGGTTTTCATGACGTTCGGGATATGATGCATCCATTGTTTGTTAACTATCTCTTAGACAAGATACGTAGGATGGAAGAAAGGGTGAATGAGGCAGTAGCCAATCACGATTGGATGGAGGCCGATAATCTTAAGTTAAAGGAGAAAGTAGACTCGAGTGATAAGAATCTCTTGCGTTTAAAAAATCACAAGAGCAAGCTGATAAGAAGGGTTCTTAAATTACAGAATGAGAATGATAAGAACGAAGAAAAGGTATGGGAGCTTAATGCTCAAGTTGCGCTTATGCAGTTTAAGGGTCAGTCGTAGAGTCAATCGAGTGGTGTGATCATCCAAGTTTTCAACGCTCCTGTAAAATTGTGATGTTTTCGGGTATATTTGCTATTGGTTTCAAATTTTGAAGATATGATGGATTGATGATCAAGTTATTTCTATACAAGTATTGGCTTGTTTTATTTTTGTTTATTATATAGTTTTTGTCATTTCGATTTTTGTATGTGTGTTAATTATATTACTTTGATGTGTTGCATCGCAGGCGATATGGTTGTTGTTCTTGCTCGGATTTTGATGGCTGTTTGTGTTTGGATGATCCCCACTTCATCAGAACAAATCGATTAACAGTTCTTACAGGTGTTTTTTCATCGTTGATGTCTTCGATATTTATGGATCGAATCTTTACCATTTCTAGGCATTTCCATGTATATAGAAAAATGACATGTCTTACTTGTCATTTTTAAGGGAAATCGGTTAAAGGTTTCGATTTTGCTATCTCTAGTTTTTAGAACTGTTTTGGAGATTTAATGTATTTAAAAGGGAGATAGCATCTGGGATAAGGGGTCGATAGTTTGGGAAATGAGAGGACAAGACTACGGTTTGACCTTCTGTAACTCGAGGCAGTTTCCTGTCAGCAGATACAGTCTATTAAACTGGTGATAACTTATATATATATATATATATATATATATGTTTACAGTTTTATACTTTGCATATGTGTTTATTCTATCCCTGGACTTGTTACTGTTTTTCTATATTATTTATGTTTTTCATAATCTCTTTTAAGAAATTGTGCAAATATATTATGTATGACTATTGACTTATGCTGATTATTGATCTGTTAATGAACATCATGTGGTAAATTTGATGATTGACATCATTACGTATGTGGTTTACGTGTCTATTTTATGATCTTGATCATTTCTAAAGTTCTTTTGATGATTTTCAAGATTATTAATAGTCCCATTAGTAGATTCGATTTCAGTTTAAATATTCGCATTGCTCCTGATCAGGATAGGACATAGGTTAGAATAATATATTTTCTTTTCTGTTAATTATATTGTTAAAAAAATCTATTTGAATCAGATGTTTATACTCATGTCACATTCAGATTATTCCTTTTATTCCTGATTAATGTATAGGTGTATATAATGTATCTTTTTAATTGATCAAGTCTGTTAATAGTTATTTAACTTCTATCTTTGTAATATAAATTGATTTAACTTATTAATACTATAATTAATAGCATTCATTAACTTGTATAGATATAGGTATACATTTGATAAATAATCAGTAGCGTTAGCGTAATCTTTTAGATTTCTCTTTAGTTAGACTTTCAGGCTAACAATGCCTTTAAACCTGTCGCGAACAACCATCCCAAACAGCTTGAAGCCTGCTTTAAGGATCCCGGTCTGGGTTGTTTTCCCCCATTGCGTGCATGGTCATATATGCCCGTCAACACTTTGTTACACAAGCTTACTTAGTTCAATCGAACAAAGGCTCCTCTTTTATTTACTTCCACGTTTACCTCATGACACAAAGATTAATAGGGAGCTTGGATCATTTCAGTCTTTATTTACACTTACTATTCATCATTATGCTTTATTACTGTTTCAGATCGGTAGCAAGGTAATCTTAAATTTGCTAATTATCTACCCTAGATAATTAACTATTTGATACTTATACAATCTATACAATTACACTTGATGTCTATCTTATTAAAATTATTAACATATTTATTGTTTTAATGGTAGGTCATAACTTGGTTACTTGTTTGGACCTTGGTCTTATTATAGTCAGAGATGTTACCAAAGCATGGTCCTTAAGCATTGATACTTTGATACCAAGGGGGTTAAGACCCTAAGATCTAAACCTATGGCTTATACATTACCTTTATACTTAAGCTCTGAACTCTTTGATTTTACATTAGTGCATACTTATGTATGAATGAGACTTTGCAAAAGTGCATACCATGTAATATTATATGATCTGCATTAAGGTTTTGGGGTGGTAAAACTATAACATATGGTAGAAACCATATGATAGGAGGGTTTAAACCTTGATGTGTGAAGTGGACATACATACTAATGAAACGAAACATAAAGTATGGAGAGTGGGTTTGGTATGGCATTAGTGGTCACCAGCTGGTGGATTCAATGCTATTGGGAGAGCAGGAAAGCCCCAAGCTTAGGGCTTGGGCACACGATGGTTTTGTCATTCGCTTCGTTTTGATTTCGGTTTTGATCTTGCTCTGTGCATGGTAAAATTGGAGGTGAACGCCATCAACTTACAGGTAAGATCCTCGCTCAGCCTATGATCATTTCTATGGTTTGCTTTGTCGCAATTTATCGTTGCCATGCTTCTCATCGTTGTTGTGGATGGTTGCAGGTGTTGGAGTCTATGGAGAAATTCATGGCTCAAAGCTTGTCACCAGTTCTTGTATGATTGCACAGTTGAATGGTAATCCTTTCAATAAGACAATGCTTGTTAACTCTCGGCCTGACTGAGTGATGTCTTCATTTTTTCTGTTGGGATTTCAATGTGGGGTTTAAAATTTTCCTTTAGGCATATGATTACAGACTTGGATTTATTTAAATGTTTCAATGGATTTGACCATGGAGTGAAAAATCACACTTCCTCTCATTCTGTGTATAAATTTTGGGGTTGTAATGATTAAATGGTTTGGACCTTTAAGCCATGGGATGCACCATTGCTTGCAATGGTTCCATATCCCATTGGCATGCTCATACAGACTTCGTTTTGGCTTCGGAACTCACTGTGTGGAGACAGTATGATTTTACCTTGCTATGTAAGATGAATATATTCCGTGTTTATAATAAAAGACTCATGTCATTTTTTCCTACGGTGTTATGTAATGTAAATTCTATATTAATGGTTTAATAATGTGATTGTGTGTGAAAACTTATGCTGTGACAGTGGCTTAAAGGCTTGTGTTTGGATGAGGCACATGCCTGCGTGGGTTCATTGTGCGCATTTATAATTATTACCCAGTTATGTTTTAAGGGAAAAAAATAGGTGAAGCCATGCCATGTATGGCCTTGGATCATGACAGACTCACTATCCCAGCTTGAATGGTTACATTTCTTATTATTTTGTTTGGTTTAATAAGGCGGTTTTAACGAAGTCATTTGCCTTCGTTTGAGGTCTGTGTGTTGATTATTTTAATGGGCTGTAATTAGTGAAAAACGTGGGTGTTGAGAGACCAAGCCATGAATGGCTTGAGCCTTCCCATCTTGGATGTGATAGCTTTGATGTATCGTTAATGTATATATTTTAACGATTAGTTTTAAGGATGATTTGTTAGCAGAGTAGTTGGTTATTTAAATTTTGAATTTGTTGGTTTTGTAGAAGCCAGGGATTATAAACCCATGATGACATTCGTGTGACATTCAATGTTGTGTTTAGACAGTAAAAGAACTCCGTGGTTTTTATTTTTTAATATTTGTGGCCAAGGACACATTTTAGCATTGGTACCATACTAGGGTCATGCGATTGCGATGTAGGGAATGTAACTGTGGATAACAATGCTTCGATGTTTTTATTGGAAGTATTGTGGTTATTAATGATAGAAATGAACTAGAGGAATTAATCCTGGGCGTTACCATGTGTAAATACTATGGGTTATTAAAACAATTGGTTTCTATGCATTTTGTATTAGTTATGGTTTTTAAAATGCTTACACAACCGTAGGACCACATGGATGGTCACGATGCTTCCACTGATTATTTATAATGTTGTTTTATTTATGTGGAGTATTTTAATATTAATGTGTAATATGGATACTGACCTTGAAAGGTCCTTAATGATATGATTATATTTTTTTTAGATATAATCTATTCTTAGTGGATTTCATTTATATTCTAGTTTTGTTACTAAATAGTCATATTTAGCATTCTAGTTTATTCACTACAGAACTAGTTTTAATTAAAACTTGAAACAAGCCTCTGCCAACCAATGTAATATTTCATAAGAGTACTAAACCTCAAGGAATAAATAATTATACTACTAATAAAAAAACCTAGGTATAGTAAGCATAAACTAAATACTTGGAATAATACAGAAACAATCTTAAGGATACAAACCATGGTAACATACAACACATATTAAAATCTACAGCCTAGGGTTAGCATTTTAAGAATACAAACCCTAGCATATTATTAAACCAGAGAATCAAACCAACAAGGTTAGTATATGAATTGAAATCATCTACCTTCTATAAACCAACAATTATTCTACAAAAATAGAATGGGAAGTCAAGGGTTTCGTACCTAAATTTGAAGCTCTGTTAATGGTTGAACGTGCAGACTCAAATAACCGACATTAACAATTCAATGTGGATCTGAACTCTCTTTGATGACCAAATCACTTGGGAACTACCACGTTCCACCCAACCATGAACTAGAAGAATTCCTTGTTTTAATTTGGATCCCCCTGAGTTGGACTTGAACATGCAAGTAGCTGAGAGCTCCTAAGGTAGGGTTTTCTAACTTGTACTCAGTTCTGAATCAATCCTCTTTTCCATGTAGGAAACATTTCTTCAGGAAAACACTTTAGAGAAAAACATGTAGAATAATAATTCTCGAAAGATAAAAAATCACAACCCCCAAGGATTTTCTTTTCTTGTGTCATTATATATAGAATTTTCAGTCAATGGGACAGTTGAATCAAGAAATCCTTGATTTCTTGATTTAACCCTTTTTTAATTACTAGGGTAATTTTCAATACTTAACTTAGGAGCCTTTAACAACTTCCTAGTTAAACTTTCATAGGCATTATACTATTTATTAATCCTTTAATAATAAATAATAATTAATGGAGATTCTTTTTTTTCATTTATTTAATTATATATTTAATCATAATTAATTCTTTATACTTACTATGTATAAAATACATAGTATTATAACACTTGTTAACATTTGTTTTTGGGCATCATGTACCATGATCCCTAGACTTAATAACACTTCTTCATTAAGGTAAAGTATATAGATGGCTTAGGTCTACTAGGCTAGGAAACTCTAAACATCCTTGTATGTTGGATTTCCCTCGTATAATGTGCTAGCTCTTCAGTACTTTGATGAGAATACAAAAATTCAAAATTTTATTTAATGACTTATAAATAAGTATGGTGAGATAAATATATTTCTCGATTCGTTTTCACTTGAAAGTTATTAAATTATTTTTGGTAACCCCTAGCGCTTACCAGAGCCCATACTTAACGCCTACAGGAGGGAGTTACAAATATAGTGCAATTCCAAATATTTCACTCAACACTAAATGCTAGGATGTACTTGTATGATACACCTAGGGATATATAGGCTAAGGATCTGAAGCTCCAGAGCTTATGCTCAACATCAACATGGAAGGCTCCAAGGCTTATGCACAACACATCCAATTATCTTTTCATGTGTTCCAGAGCTTCTTGCTCAACACAAAGGTATGTACTCATGTGCTCCAGAGATTCTCGCTCAACACAATTTAGCAATCACTCAATTGTTCCAGAGGTCCTCGCTTAACACAAGAAATCTCATCAATCATGTGCTTCAGGGTCCATGCCCAACAAAAAAAAGCATATACACATATCATCAATAATTGGCCTATGCCCAATATATATAAAAAAAATCATCATGTTGATATGCAGTGGGTTATTTGACCCAATATAAAAAAGAACATCAAGATAATCATCATATTAAATAGGCACATCCCTATAAGTGTTAGGTCCAAAATTCGGGGTATTACATCCCTCCCCACTTAGAACAACATGGTCCCTGGTGTTCTAGGGACTCGAAACAATATCATGAAACAAGGTGGGGTAATCCTTTATCATGGTGACCTCCTTCTCCCAAGTAGCTTCGTCAACCTCAAAGTGCTTCGACTGCACTTTCAATTGGACCATGGTGTGCTTCTGAAGCTACACCTCTCTCTTGTCCAGTATATTAGTAGGATGAGGTACAAACTCCCCTTTAGGTTCCACCTATAATAGGGACCAATCAACAACATGTTTAGTATCATAAACATATTTCTTTAACAAAGCTGCATGGAAAATATTGTGGACTCTTAGATGCATTTGAAATTTTATTTCATAAGCCACTAGCCCTTTCTTGGCCACTATTTCAAAAGGTCCATAAAATATAGGTGCTATAACTTACTGCGCCTACCGAAGCTCAACGAGCTTTGTTTGGATTTTAATTTCAAGTAAACATGATCGCCTATTTGAATGTCCTTATCCTTTATTTTCTGATATGTGTAAATTTTCTGGTGGTCTTGTGCTTCCTTAAGGTTCACCTAGACCTTGGTAACCAAATGTTCCAATTCCATCAACAAACCAGGTCCTAACATGAATTGATCCACTGGGATATCCCATGTAATCGATGTTCTACACTTCCATCCATAGAGTACCTAAAAGAGACTCATATTGGCAGAATATTGATAACCATTGTTATATGCAAACTCTACTAGGTGCAGGTAATCCTCCCACTTCGTGGGATTGTTCATGACATATATTCGTAGCATGTCCTCAACAATTTCGTTCACCCTCTCTGTCTACCCGTTTGTCTGCGGTTAATATGCAGTGCTGAATTTCAACCGTGTCTCCAATATGGAGAATAAATATCTCCAAAATTTTTGTGTGAACTTAACATATCGATATGAGATAATTAGCTTGGGTATCCCAAGCAATCTAAATATCTCTTTTAAGAATATATCAACAATGGTCACGGCCTTGTGCTACCTTTGACAACTTATCGATGACCACAAAAATAGAATCATTTTGCTTCTTACTTTTTAGTAAACCAGTGATAAATTCCATACTAATAACCTCCCACTTCCATTCTGGAATCGGAAAGGACTACAAAAATCTCACAGGATGTTGATGCTCAACCTTGACTAGCTGGCACTACTGACATTTCACAATAAATATTGCAATGTCTGCCATTAAAGTAGGTGAGAAAAAGTATCTCTTGAAAGCAGATATCATAATTTATATCCCAGGTGCCTCGAGTAGGGTTCCCGATGAAATTATGTGAGGATGCTAGACCGAAGGTTCCCTCCATCTAGAACATACAAGTGATCCTTAGACCATAGCAGTTCAGATTTGTCGACCTTGTATTCTTTTTTTTGTTGAAACAAACTGTATTCCTGGACTTTCTTGAGGATCTCTACATAGAAGGGGTCAACTCCATTGGACTTTATAATATTATCATGTAAATCAGCATTGGTTTGACTTAAAGTCACCTCGTAAATCATGTCATTTTATCGGATTAAAGCATCCAAAAACTTATTCTCTTTTCCCTTAATGTGCTTAAGCTTGAAATGGTAATTGCTAAGGAAAGCCAACCATCTGGCTTGCCTCGCATTCAAATCCGGTTGATCAAATAAATACTTCATACTCATATTTTCTATCTTCAAAAGGAACTTCCTTCCCATGAGGTAGTGACTCCACATCCTCAAAGCATGGATGATGGTTGTTAACTCAAGATCATGTGTAGGGTAATTTTTCTCATGTTCTTTCAACTTCCACGATTCGTAACAGATTGCGTGATCATTCTACAAGAGGACTCCTCCAATTCCTTCCTTGCTTGCATCCATGCAAACAAGAAAATCCCCACCAGGATATGGAATATGCAACACCAGTGCAATCATCAAACGCTGCTTAAGCTTTTGAAAACTTTCTTCACACCTGTAAGTCCATATGAACTTATTTTCTTCCTTCTGCAAAGCGGTCATGGGGAAAGCAATTCTTGGGAAGTTCTCAATGAAATTTCGATAATATCTGGCTAATCCCAAAAATGACCTAATGTCAGTGACACTAGTAGTGGTAGGCCAATCCTTTATGGATTTAATATTTTTTGTTTCCACGCCTATCCTTGTCTCGAAGATAATGTGACCTAGATACTATATCTGCAGTGTTGATGGATATGTAACTTCAGAATGTATTCAACTTTTATTTCTTATATATTGTAACCCGATGTTTATTCTGAGATGTACTTGAGTTATTTCATGCCCCGATGTTCCTATCGGGAATGTCTATCATGTAAACAAGTCATGTCAAGTCATTGCGGGTAACCCTCCTATTGTCTAAGGGTTAAAGTCCTCGCAATTCTAGGGCACTAGGGTTATTAGACTCTCCTAGTAGAGGTTGGCCCTGGTAGGGTTTTAGTCATGTCAGGATTAGTATAAATATAGAACTGGAGTCTCTATTTATCACACAACTCATACACACTCAAGTGTAGCGCATGGTTGAGGAAGGAGAAGACACTGGGGCTAGACAAGAAAAAGGTTAATCCTATCGAGAAATCACTTACTGTTTTGGGGCTTTTCTATTTTTGGTGCCGATTCTATCTCTGAGGAGGTTGCAGCGTTTTCACCATTTATGGTTTCCCCGAGGATAAACACTGTGTTCATTGTCTCTTGTGTTTGATTGCTATGCTTGTTATTCTCTCAGTAAAGATCCTAATATAATGCTAGCTTAATGATGAAATTCTAACATGGTATCAGAGCTAACCTAAGAAGAAGACATCATGCAACTGCGGGAACTAGGGTTTCCTAGTTTGTGGATCTTCCTCCATATATTTTCAGCAAAAGTAAGGTGCAATAACTCTACTCCTTAGGGCGCATCTTTTTGTCGAAGCAGAATCCAATTCTGAGGTTTTTCAGTTTTAGACCTCACACTTCTGTCGAAAATTAGGGATTTTCACAAAAGAGGACTTTTTCAATGAGCCCAGGCCTGGATTGATCTCCTCCCCAAAATCGAAGTTAGGGATAAATTTCAAGACATTTGGGTTGACATATCTATGGAAAAGCAAAACCCTAATTTGCTGCTAAACCAGCACTGTAGGATTTCAGCTCCAAATCTAGATCCGACATCTTGACCTAGTAAAATCTAAATCTTTTGTATTTCCATTTGAGGTTCTGAGTTTAAGATGTCCCATCATACAAATCTTGATGAAAATCTTGAGGGAGGTGATAACTTCCGAGCTTGGAAGTTTAGGATCTCCCTCGTCCTGGAAGAGAATAAGAAGAAGTTGGTTATGGAAAAGAGAATCATTGCTGATTCTATCAAGGATCATCTCATACCTCAGGTGTCCTCCCTCAAGACACCTAAAGCTATGTTTGATTCCCTAGCCAAATTGTTTGAAGGGAAGAACATAAACAGGAAGATGAATTTGAGAAACCAATTGAAGAATGTGAAGATCTAGAATGGTGAGACTATTCAGTCTTACTTTACAAGGGTTTCTCAAATCAAGGAACAACTAGAAGCAGTAGAAGAAGAAGTGGAGAATGAAGAGATTGTGATGAACACCTTGAATGGTCTCCATAGATCATGGGACTCTTTCATTCAAGGAATCTGTGCCAGAAATAAGTTAGTCCAGATCAGCAGACTATGGGAAGAATTCTCTCAAGAAGAAGCTTGGATAGCAGCTCGAGAAGAGAATATGGGTAGTGAAGATCAAGCTCTCACAGTCCACTCCAAGAAAAATAGAAGGAGAAATTATCACTCGAAAGGTAAGATCTCACACTCTAGAAAATATATAAATACTATTAGATGTTAATCATGTGATGAGAAAGGTCACATATCCAAATTCTTCCCTAACAAAAGAAATATAAGGAAGAAGGGAAACAAAAGAAGACATCATGAATGTTCTAATCTCTGCTCTCACAGGAACTGTTTCACATGGAAGCAATGATTGGCTTATAGATAGTGGTGCTTCCAAGCACATGATGAGATTCAAAGAATCATTTGTGAAGCTATCTGAACATGAGTCACCTCACAAGGTCAAACTTGGGGATGACTACTAGTATCCAATAAAAGGTAGTGGTGAATCCTTCTATAAACTAGACTCTAGAAAGTCTTTGAAGATGAAGAATGTATTATTTGTTCCAGGACTAAAGAAGAAACTCCTCTCCATATCTGCATTGGATGCAAAAGGAATGAGGGTTGCTTTTGTAGATGGCCAATTTCTTATGTGGCCAAAGGGAAATACTTTTGACGATGCAATCGTGATTGGAGAACAAGAAGGAGGTCTATACAAGTTGAATGACCAACCATATCAAACATTGGTTCATGAAACAGTAGAACCAAATGAACTTTGGCATAGAAGGATTGCACATGTACATTACATAGAACTACCACTTGCAAGAAAAGTTGTTGAAGGTCTTCTAGAAATTCAAGCAAAACATGAAGGGGCCTGCAGAGGATGTGTGAAAGGAAAGAACACAAAGAAGACATTTCCAAGCAGTGAAAGCAAAGCAAAAGGAATCTTGGAAATCATCCACTCTGATGTATGTAGACCAATGTCATCAAGCTCACTAAGAAGGTATGTGTACTATGTTTCTTTTATTGATTAATTTTCTAGGAAGACATGGATTTACTTCGTGAAGAATAAAGATGAAGTGTTTAGCAAGTTGAAGGAATTCAAATCCTTGATCGAGAACCAGACTGAAAAGAAGATCAAGAATTTTCGATCAGACAATGGCGGAGAATTCACTTCAAATGAGTTCAAAGAACTATGTAAGGACTTAGGGATTAAGAGGGAGTTGTCCACTCCTTACAATCCACAATAGAATGGGGTTGCAGAGAGTAAGAATAGAACTATCATGGAAGCTGCAAGAGCTATGCTTCATGATCAAGATCTTCCTATGCATATTTGGGCAGAAGCAGCCAGAACAACAGTGTATGTACAGAACCATAATCCACATAGAGTACTCAAGAACAAGACTCCTAAAGAAGTATTCTCCGGCAAGAAACTAGAAGTCAGCCATCTCAGAATATTCGGCTGTCCTGTGTACATACACATTCCAAAAGAGAAGAGAACC
>LPNX010396884.1:0-29739 GCA_001517045.1 Pseudotsuga menziesii | reverse complement strand
CAAAAACAAGAAATACCTGAAAAAATGGAATGATGACATCATCATTCCATTTTTTCAGGTATTTCTTGTTTTTGGGGTAGCAGGGTCCGTCAAAAGTATTCCGAGTGGGTACTCGTTGGATCCGGAATTTAATTCCGCATCCAACGAGCTCTCCCGATCAAAATTTGAGTAAAAACACAGGGAGATATGTAAAAAATACAAACAAAAAAAGTAGTTTTTTTTATGATACATATCCCCAAATTTTAATACCTAAGACCTATACGGTATTTCAAATTTAAAGCAATTTCATTGGCTAACACATGATGACACGGAATTTGAATAAAAGTTAAAAGGCCCATTTTGAGTTGAAATTTCCTCTAATGAAAATTAGATCCTTCAGGAAAGAAGGGTATATTTGTGGGATACTCTAAAAGCTTGAAGGCTTACAGAATATATTTCCCAAGGTTCAAAAAGATTGACATCAGCAGGGATTTAACATTTGATGAAGATTCATCCTACATCAAATCCAGTAAGAAACCTACTGAATAACCCGAAGAAGCAAAAGATCCCTGAATTCATGATACAATCATGAGCGGAGAATATCAAGAAGAACATCGAGAATTTGAAGAACCACAAAGACCTATAGATCCACCATAGGAGAAGAATCCTCATGAGAGGAAACTTGCTTGCGTACGAGAGTTTATCCAAGGTGGGGAAAGATATGGGGTTCTAGAAGAGAATCTCAGAGAAAGAAAGAGGACTAGATCTTGTTCCAGTTATGTAGCTTTACTATGTGACTTCATTGATAAAGAACCTTCCAAATATTAAGAAGCGGAAGAACAAAAAGAATGGAAGGATGAGATGATTTAAGAGTATCAATCGATCATGAAGAATGATGTTTGGGATGTTTTCCCAAGACCAGAAGGGAAGTCTGTTGTAACTTCCAAGTGGATCTACAAGATCAAGCATGCTGCAGACAATTGCATTGAAAAGTATAAGGCAAGATTTGTGGCTGGGGGTTTCTCTCAGAAAGAAGGAATAGACTATGAAGAAACCTTTGCACCTGTAGCCAAATACACTTCCATCAGATTGGTACTTGCTCTGGCTACAGTGATGAAATGGAAGATACACCAAATGGATGTCAAGATTGCTTTCTTGAATGGTGTAGTATAAGAGGAAGCGTATGTGGAGCAGACACTTGGTTTTGAGACACATGAGAGGGAGTCTCATGTGTGTAGACTAATGAAATCACTGTATAGTTTGAAACAAGCACCCAGGACATGGTACGGCAGAATTGATAGCTTTCTTTCAAGTTTGGGCTTTACCAAGACTAAAGCAGATTCCAACCTTTACTACAAGGTGGAAGATGGCAACCTGGTGATACTTGTACTATATGTAGATGATCTTCCTGTGACATTTATGGATGGGTTGATTGTTGATACGAAGACAAAGCTTGGTGCTGAGTTCGAGATGAAGGACTTGGGAATGATGCATTATTTCCTAGGTATGGAGGTGTGGCAAACTACAAATGGAATCTTTCTTGGACAAGAAAAGTATGCAGTAGAGATCCTCAAGAGATTTGGGATGATGGACTGCACGGAATTAACCACACCTATGGCATCAAACCTAAAGCTATTGAGTGATGCTTCATCAGAGACAGTTGATGCCACGATGTATCATCAGATGATTGGGTTCTTGATGTACTTGATGAACATGAGACTAGATATTTGCTTTGCTGTGAACACCTTGAGTCAATACTTGACAGATCCGAGACATGTTCACTTGAATGCTGCAAAGCATATTCTCAGGTACTTGAAGGGTACGGTTGATTATGGGCTCAAGTATAAGGCTGATCAAGGGATTAACCTAGAGGGTAATGTTGATTTAGATTGGGTAGGTCATGCCATCGATAGGAAGAGCACTTCAGGGTCTTGCTTCAATATGGGATAAGGTGTGATCTCATATTTTAGCAGGAAGCAATACTGTGTGGTACTGAGTACAACTGAGGTAGAGTATGTTATAGCCTGTTTAGCTAGTTGTGAGGCAGTATGGTTGAGGAAGCTATTGTCTGATTTATTTGATCTCCAATTAGATGCTACTTGTATATACTGTGACAACCAAAGTTGTGTAAAGTTGTCAAAGAATCCAGTATTCCATGACAAGTCGAAGCATATCGAGATCAAGTATCACTATATGAGGGTTATGGTTCAGAGAGGAGCAGTGAAGCTCTAGTATGTTGCGACGGATGAACAGATAGATATGTGTTGTCTAAGCCATTGGCTAGGGTGAATTTTGAGTACTTCATGGAGAAGGTTGGTGTTCTCCAGATCAAGGTTCCTCCCAAGAGGAAGGGATGTGTCCATGATGTGCCATTCTTACATGATGAGAGGATTGGTTCCTTCCATGATCAGATGTAAGTGGTGTGCCATTCTGACATGGTGAGAGGTTTGGTTCCTTCCATGGTCAGATGTAAGAGCTGTGACATGGTGAGAGGATTGGTTCCTTCCATTATCAGGTATATGTGGATGCCACATCCAACATGAAAAAGGGTTGGCTCTATGAAGACACATCTAGAATGAAAAAGGACTAGCTCTGTGTAGATGAAAAATCCAGCATGAAAAAGGGATGGCTCTGTGAAGACACATCTAGTATGAAAAAGGACTAGCTCTGTGTAGATGACATATCCAGCATGAAAAAGGGCTGGCTCTATGGAGGCTCATCTAGTATGAAAAAGGACTAGCTCTGAGTAGCTGGCACATCTTGTATGAAAAAGGACTAGCTCTGTGATGACTCATCTGGTATGAAAAAGGACCAGCTCTGTGATGCCTCATCTAGTATGAAAAAGGACTAGCTCTGAGAAGGCTCATCTAGTATGAAAAAGGACTAGCTCTGAGTAGTTGTGACATCTGGTATGAAAAAGGACCAGCTCTGTGATGCCTCATCTGGTATGAAAAAGGACCATCTCTGTGATGCCTCATCTAGTATGAAAAAGGACTAGCTCTGAGAAGGCTCATCTAGTATTGAAAAGGACTAGCTCTAAGTAGCTGCCACATCTGGTATGAAAAAGGACCAACTCTGTGATGCCTCATCTAGTATGAAAAAGGACCAGCTCTGTGATGCCTCATCTAGTATGAAAAATGACTAGATCTGAGATGATACATCCAGTATGAAAAAGGACTGTCTCTGTAGAGGTTCCTATGATGAGAAGAATCAAGAGATAGCACCTGTGATGATGCCCAGTGATGATCTAGATTGATTGATGATGATCGAGATCTAATGATGATGATCTAGTAGAAATGATCCAGATCGAGTGATGATCAAGATCCAGTGATGATGCCGAGTGATGATCCAGATCCAATGATGGTGTCCCATGATGATCCAGATCCGATGATGAAGATGACTTGAAGATAAAGATGACTTGAAGATGATGAGGAATCGATGATGATCCAGAAGATATAGAGAAGAAGACATGTGTTGAAAATTGTGTCAAAAGAATACCTTCCTAGTTAAGAGGGAGTGTTGATATATATGTAACTTCAGAATGTATTTCACTTGTATTTCTTATATATTGTAACCCGATGTTTATTCCGGGATGTACTTGAGTTATGTCATGCCCCGATGTTCTGATCGGGAAGGTCTATCATGTAAACAAGTCATTTCAAGTCATTGTGGGTAACCCTCCTATTGTCTAAGGGTTAAAGTCCCCACAGTTCCGGGGCACTAGGGTTATTAGACTCTCCTAGTAGAGGTCATACCTGGTAGGGTTTTAGTCATGTCGCGATTAGTATAAATAGAGAACTCAAGTCTCTATTTATCACACAACCCATACACACTAAAGTGTAGCAGATAGTTGAGGAAGGAGAAGACACTGGGGCTAGACAAGAAGAAGGTTACTGTTGTCGGGAGATCACTTATTGTTTTGGGGATTTTCTATTTTGGTGTTGATTCTATATCTGAGGAATTTGCAGGGTTTTCACCATTTATGTTTTCCCCGAGGATAAACACTGTGTTCATTTTCTCTTTTGTCTAATTGTTGTGCTTGTTATTCTCTCAGTAAAGATCCTAATATAATGTTAGCTTAATGATGAAATTCTAACATGTAGTTTTTAAAAATCACATTTACTAAACTTAGCGTAAAGTTGATGTTCTCTTAACACTTGTAGTACTACATGAAGGTGTTCTTCATGTTCCTCTTTATTCTTGGAATAAACCAGGATATCGTCAATAAAGACTAGGTCAAACTTATCCAGATACCTACTAAATATGATGTTTATCATACACATAAAGTTCATGGGTGCATTGGTTAACCGGAACGGAATCACTACGAACTCGTAGTGCCCATACCATTTACAGAAGACGGTTTTGTGAATATCTTCATTGTGAATCTATACTTGATGGTATCTGGATTACAGGTCAATCTTTGAAAAGAGTTTTGCTCCTCCCACCTGATTGAATAACTCGTTGATCCAGGGGAGTGGGTAATGATTCATTATACTCATTTTATTCAATTTACAGTAATCGATGCACATCCAAATCATAACGTATTTCTTATTTACAAACAATATCAGTTCTCCCCAAGGGGACACACTGGGTCGGATATACCCTTTCTTTATCAGGTCCTGCAATTGTAGTTTGAGTTCCACCAACTCAGGTGCACTCATGTGGTAAGGGGCTTTAGAGGTCGGAACTGAACATGGGATTAGTTCGATGGATAAGTCTAGGTCTCGTTTCGGAGGTAATCTGGGGATTTATTCAGGAAACACATCCTTGAATTTTTCAAGAATGGAGGATTATTCTATGCATTGTTCCCTATCAGGATCTATGTTTCGGATGTTTACTGCAAAAAACTTGCACCCTTTCCTAACGCATTTCTTTGCTTTTAAGGAAGTTATTTGTCTTACTAAAAATTTCTTTGGCATGCCTTGAACCTTCACTTGGCTCCCTAGGCTATCAGTACACAAGATAGTCTTGTGCAAGCAATCGAGCATGACATGGTTTTGTTCTAGCAATTCCATGACGATAACTACATCGTACGATCGTAAAGGTAGGATGTCCAGGTTTACTTTCGTAAGAAAACCATTTAGGTTTACCTTAGATTCTTTAACAATTTCTGAAACTTTCCATTTCCTACCTATGGATAACTGAACTAGCTAAGGTTTATCATGTTTTACTTTCCCTAGTTTTTATATATCAAAAATTTTAGGTGCAACATAGCCCCTACAAGCACTGGGATAAATAAGTATTAAAAGGGAAGTGTTCATAGAGCCTAGATTGGTGCAGCGTGGTATCCAAAGTCTTACAAATGTCAAATTGAATCCTGTCCTGGGAACTAGAAGGAAGACATCTTAGGAATTGCTTGATCTTTACCTTTTCTTCTTTGATCTATGGTACATAATGAAACATACCTAGAAATATGTTAATAAACACATCCATAGTCATGGATCCCAAATGTAGTTCATGAAACTATTTCACTTTTATGTCAAAGAACCTTTCTGACATATATTTTTCTTGGAATTTTTTTTGGAAAGTACCTGTTATTCACCTGAATGGCACCTCTCCATCCGAGTGCCGCAATTCCTTATGTTGGCACACAAAAGGAAATTTATGGATTGAGGGTTTCCTAAAACACTATAGATGGGCATATTATGAACTACATTTATCCTCTATCCATTTGGTTATTTTTACCTTTAAATATGTCAAGTCCTGTACGTGACTCTCCCTATATGCAACTCGCGTGTTGTACGTGAGTATCGGTTATTGCATCTCGCGTACAGATTTGTACGCAGGTTACCCTTAGAGAAACTCGTGTGTCATACGTGAGTTGCCAGTATTATTACCTGCGTACACCTTCCTTCAACATTAAAAATAATAAATCATGATTATCTGAGATTTGTTAAGCCTTTAACCATAATCACCTTAACTGTCTCAACCTTCTCAACCCTCGAAATTACCTTATTTCACCAAGTATAAATAAAGGCCTTGGGGAGGGTATTAATCAGATACACTTCAGAGCAAAGTTATGCTGGTGGAGTCTATTCAGAAGTCTTTGGAGCGGTGGAACTCATAATCCTTTGGTTGCAGAGGAGTCCTTGTCTCAGGCGTTGGCTTGTAATCTGAACTCATTCATTATTGTTAATAAAGAGAATCCTTCTTCCATATGTGTCTTGAATGTCTTTCATGTATCATGGTTTGATGAATACTTATGATTAAGCATTATGTATATGATTTATCTAACCTGTTTTATATACATGTATCATCTTGTATTTGTTAGATTTACTCTTGACAGGTGAAGGAGAAACATCCCAGAAGGCTTTGGAGGAGAAGCAGAGAGGAAGAGGACAAAGCTAGGATCAACCGTCTTGTATCGGGTGAGTCTTTTCTATCCTCCTATTCCCTTTTCTGTACTCTAGAGTCGATTTCCTGCAAGTTTTATGAGTATGTTGGTAACCCCAGACCTTCGGTTATAAGGTGTTTATTCCTATACAATAGAATTGGCGACTTCGCTGGGGAGCCCAGACTACTGTAGGTTGTTTATGTCACCCCTGACCAGTCTTTGCCTTGAAGTCTATGTGTGGTCTTTTATCCTGGTTCATCCTTATCACAGTGTTTGAAAGCCTTGTGGATTTTTCTTATTTTTTGAGAAAAAATTTGTACCTGTACGCAAGTTTCTCTACTACACAGTCGCGTACAGAGACCTGCATACGCGGGTTGCTCTCTTGGACAATCGTGTACAATACACAAGTTGCCCTTATATACAGTCGTGTACAAGCCTGGAAATAGGGGTTTTTAGGATAGGGTTTGCTTGTCCCTCTCTTTGTGTAATTCCTATTTGTTATTGGCTTCCTTTATGGATACTATGCTATTAGTCTAAAGACCTTGGTGACCACACTTTGTGCTTTTTCCTAAAGCCCTTGGGTTTCTTTTGCTTGGATTGTATTATGTCTGCATGTTGAAGTAGCTTGGCCTATTTGGGTTATAGGGTGAAGTGCCTCTTTCCGGATAAGTGATCAGGGTTTTGGGCATTGTTTTTCTAGTCTGTCTTTTTTATAGTGGCTGGTTTGTCACTTACCTTTATGAGTTTACAGTGATATTTTGTCATTGTGTACACCCAAGCTAGGGTTCCCCGTCTCCCTTTGTTGGTTGATTTTTGGTTGTTTTGGCCTATTTACTTCAGTTTGTTTATTTTATACGGTTGATTAGGTCCAAGTATACTCAAGTTTAGTGCATTTTAGGTGCATGGTAGAGTTTGAGCAATTTTAAAAAGTGAAAAGAAAAACATTGTCAAGCTTTTGCATTTGCTTTTGCATAAGTAGTTTTCATTTCAGTTTTAAAATATAATCTCGAAAACTACAAAAAACATAGTCTTAGTTTCTCTTTATCGTTTGCATTTGTTCATCAAGATATATTTACAAAAAGAAAAATAAGTTTGCTTTAGTAGTAGTAATTTGCTTTGAAAAAAAATACACCTTTACTTTTTTATTTCTTATCGAGTCAAAAAACACCATAGTTCATCACTCCATTTCCTTCTGAATAAGAAACAACCCTTTAAAATAAACACAATAATTAACATTTACTAGTAATTTTTCTTTTAGGGGTCTTTCACCCACTAGCTTAGGCTATACTTGTGGGATAGGAAGTGTAAACTTCCCATAAGTTTTAAAATTCATACGTAGTGGAACTTTCTTTAGGTAAATACTTGAATTTATCAATTGTATCTGGGAAGCTCCTCTCAAAATGGAGTCAAGCATGAGGTTGCGTGGATGCATTGGACTGAGGAGATAACCCTCTGATTCCTTGTCAAAATGTAAATCAGGACTTTTACGCATCTGAGGATTCTATCCTAGACAGAGTTTCGGGCTCAGCTACCCTGCCCATGCGTACGAGTCATGCTTGCGACTATCCCCTCAGACTGTTGGTATAGCTAAGGTAGCCTTTAGTCTCTTGACATTTAGGGTTCATACCTAGGTAAACAGGAAGACTATTTCTGGTTCACCTTGGATGGGCTTGGAAGGTAACCCTTGTTGTAAGTGTAGGAGGGAGGTTGGTTGATTCCTCCATTTGTGCCTAAGAACCACTTCAAGGACGCCAAGTAATTATTCTTTAGCTTTCTTTGGGAAAGTACATCTTTCACCCTTGATTGATTGTTTGAGGCTTTAGGATTTTTATAGTGTGTGCTCTGTGGTTTTGCCTTAGGGTGTGATTTGTCAAATTTTCAATCATGGAGGACCAACCCATTAGAAGGTCAATAAGGTTATGAAACCTTCATCCTCTCGTCACATTGGAACCTCCATCTCCATCCCAAAGGCGGAGATTGGACACGGAGGGTTCATTTGAATCGGTAGGAATAAGTGAAGTTCTTGGTGAAATAAAACTGATAGCTAACCATTTTGATCTTGATATAGTTGAGATAGAAGACTTGTAGACTAATGAGTTTGCAAGGAATTTTAACACCCCCTTGACTAATTTAAATGATCCTGTGATCGTTCAAGTTAGACCTTTTGATTCACTTGTTTCAGGTGTCCCTGTGGGTAGGATCATGTCTTCTACAGTATAAAGCTCTTTTGTGTTCACCTCAGCCATTCCAGCTGAAGGGGTACTACCTCCCCCAATAAGTGCCCCTAGATCTAGTATACCTTCTACACCTCTAAGTCCAGCGAGCCGGGTGGTCCAACCACCGGTTCACTCAAACCTAGCAGGTACTTCTGGTGATATTGTTACTGGGATACCTAGTATACCTAATCTTCCTCCTTCCTTTCCATATAATTCCCAGAGAGGTCTGGTAGGATCCTCGGTGTTCGTGCAAGGATTTCCTTGGAATGGGGGGAATATTCCCCCATCCACTCCATACTTAGGCCCATCACCTTCCTATGTAGGATTGCAGCTTGGGAATAATGCCTCTTATGGGAAAAGTTTCCAAAATCCGATTTCAGTTCCGTTTACAAGCTCTCCCTTTTCGTTGTTTAGTGTAGGGATACTGGCTCCTGTCTTTCAGACCCAAGTTTTGATTGGGACAGCCCGAACTCCTTATATTGCACCTCTCACACACAATCCTGTGGCTTACGAATGGAATCTGTTTCAGATTAATCTACCCACTTCGCAACCGGTGGCACGGGGAAACCCCACGTTTACCTATGGGAATTAACGAGCAAGTCCCTCTAATACCCACGTTGGAACATTTAGTACCTAGGTTTGACTTAAACTTCCATTGCTGGCAACCTTAAACTTGCCAAATTTGTCAAAGTTGATAGAATATTTAGTGAGGCATGACCCCTTGTGGCCACTTGTTCCCACCAAATTGCCATCAGACATCCCTAAATTCGAGGGAAAAGTTGGTGACGATCCTAGGGCTCATGCCACCACATTCCATTTATGGTGTTGTTCGAATTCACTGAATGAAGATTTAGTTTGGTTGAGGTTGTTCTAGAGAACCTTAACAAGTACCGCAGAAAAATGGTATATTGAATTGCCTTCTCCTGCTTTTAGTAGTTTCTGGGACTTGGCTAGTGCATTTCTTAGCCACTTTCATCTTCCAGTCCTATATGATTTCAGAACAGACTTGTTTTCTACCTTTAGGCAAAACAAGGCTACCCACATCTCGGATGACATCCAAGAGTGGAGGACAAAAAAGAGCCTTATAAAAGCCACTATTCCTCCTGAGTTCCTTTTAGAGTGGTTCCTTAAATCCATGTTGCTCTACATATCTAAGGACGTATCCACCTTAGGAGTGACAAATGAAGAAGAAGCCATTCTCAGGGCTGAGCAACTAGATTTGATTTATTCACAATCTAGGCTCTTGTATGAGATTATCCCTGAGGCACCAAGGCCTACGCATGATGCGGATAAGCCTAAGCCTGGACCCCATCCCGATGGTGTGGCCGGGTCTGTGAAATATCCCACCGTAGAGTCTTTGGCTAAGAAACTTCATCAGTTGTCCATCAAGCAGTCTATAGCAGAGGCAACAAAGGCTGCCCCCTCCCCCCAAAGTGCAAATGTTTTTACACAAACCTCTCAGAAGGTAAATCAGCAGCCCCGCGGGAAGAAAAAGAAAGGAAAGAAGGGAGAGGGAAACTAAAACAAGAAAAATCCCATGAACAATGTTGATGGGGGCAAGAAAGAAAATAAGAAGGTTAAGTTCCCGCGTATGTTGTGAGACAAGGACTACGTTACTCACCTTTGTCCCCTTATGGATCAAGCCCATAAGCTGCTTAAAGCTTAACAACCGGCTGTCCTGAAGGATCCTTTTCCCCAAGGACAGAATTCTACTTCAGCTTCTAATGTAGCAGAGGGCACTCAAAATTCCCCTAACCCAAACTATATCAACATGGTTGGATCTTCGACTTTGTTGCATACAAGGAATAAAAATTATGAGAAAGAGACTTCTGAGAAGGGAAAAGATGTAGGTGAAATTTCTAACCCTCTCATGATAAGGAAACCTGCTAAAACTATGCCGAAGATACCAAAAGGTGTCTTCAAGAAGACCTTTCATAAACCTAATGCTAGGGCTGCTACAAACTAGTCCATAGTTGAAGATTTAGATCAAACCATGTGTGCATTGTCAGCTTTAGAGGTGTTATAGAGTTGTCCTGCCCAGCAGGATGCCCTCTTAGCAGCTTTAGGCAGCATGGACTCATCGAGTCTCATGGTGAAGCTTCATTTGTCTGATGTTAAAATTCGCCTACCTTACCATGTAGCCTTATCAATAGATGTCATCCATGGTGGAAATACCATTGGAAGGGCAGTTGTTGATGAGGGTGCTTCTACATCTGTTATGTGCTTGGCTTGTTGGAAAGCTCTCGGATCCCCAGAGTTGGTCCCGTCAAACACTCTGCTTACTGCTTTCGATGGAAGGTCCTTCCGTCGACAAGGCATCTTGCCGACTTTTGAAATTAAGTTGGTAGGCAAAGCAGTGTCTGTTGAAGTAGAAGTGATTGATGCTCCTTTAGACTACAATCTGCTTCTGGGAAGAAATTGGACTTATGGGATGTCCGCTATTGCATCGGTCGTTTTTCGTGTAGTGGTTTTTCCACATGAAAGCAAGTTGGTTACTATTGACCAACTTGATTTTACCCGAAAAGGTCGTTTAGAGTCTAATGAGTTTGCTGTGCCATTGGTTGATCAGGTCAAACCTGCTACACAGAGCTTGGGGGATAGAATGTACAGATCATTGATGGGCACATTTTATTTTCTAGCCCCGGTTAATTATATTGGTTATACTAGTGTGGGGAGGTCCATAGCTACGGTTGTCTATAGGATTGATCCTTGGGTTCTCCCATCTCCCCATGAACTTGAAGTGCCCTTATCGGTGGTGGAGGTAGCTTATCAAGCCATCACTCAAGCCACTGTTGATTCCATTCCAGATCCTCTAACAGTCTCGGAAGAGCTGGAAGAGGTCTGTTTTCCCGCATGGGCGGAAAAATATTCGTACTCTATAGATTGTTTAGATATGGTTTTACCTTCGGATGAAGCCATTCTGGAATCCATGAGTGGACGTGGTAAGATTTGTGAGAATCTTCATCATCAATCCTATTTTCTTCCAGAACTAAGCAGAATAGAAAATCAAGAGTTTTGCTTGAGACTATCAGAAGATGTTGATATACCTATCAATCCCTTGCCTAGGGAAGCAATATTTGCTGAGGGGAATATGGCAAATATTTTCGCCACTATACCTATTAACATCTCTGTAAACCCTAATGTCATGGAAAACATATATATATGTGCAAATTACTTTCCTGAAGAGATTGCTATCTATACTTCCATGTTTAAGGAATTCCGCAATGTCTTTTCCTGGTCATATGAGGAGATGCCAGGAATAGATCCATCGATTGTTGAACACGAAATCCGAACATATCCTGATGCCAAACCAGTACGACAAAAGTTAAGACTTGTTAACCCACACAAAGCGGAAGCTGTGAAGGATGAAGTTGAAAAGCTGTTAAAGGCAGGTTTTATCTATCCCATAGCTTTGACAGAATGGGTATCCAACCCTGTTCCTGTTGATAAAAATCAAGGGACTATCTGTGTCTTTACGGACTTTAGAGACCTTAATATAGACTGTCCTAAGGAAAACTATCCCATGCCATTTATAGACCAGATTATAGATGGTTGTGCGGGAAGTGAAGTATTCTCGTTTATGGATGGTTTCTTCGGATACAATCAAATTCAAATAAAACCGAAATACCGACATAAAACTGCTTTCATTTGTCCTTGGGGTACCTTCGCATACAAGAAAATTCCATTTGTATTGAAAAATGCTGGGGCAACCTTTCAATGGGATATGAACTTTGCTTTCCATGATATTAAAGCCATTCTCAAACCTTACCTTGATGATCTGCATGCACATTCTTGTAAGAGGATTCAACATCCAGATCATTTGCGGTTGATATTTGAAAGATGCAGATATTATAAAATCCGCTTGAAACCCCACAAGTGTGTATTCTGGGTAGAGTAGGAAGATTGCTCGAGTTCATCATCTCTAATAGAGGCATCTAGGTGGATCCTTTGAAAGTTGAGGCCATTGTCAATATGCCTCCTCCTCGTTCTATCAGGCAACTTCAAATCCTGGAAGGAAAGTCTAATTTTCTTCGACGTTTCATTGTTAACTATGCCAAGATTACTAAAGGTTTCATGCACCTACTCAAACAGGACACCTGATTTCTATGGGATGAAACTGCACAACTTGCTTTCGAGGCATTGAAAAAAGCTTTGTTGTCGGCACCTTTATTGCATCCGCCAGATTATTCTAGGGACTTTTTATTATATCTAGCTGTGTCTGAGTCGACCATTGGGGTAGTACTAGTCCAGGAGGACGATAAGCTTGTAGAGCATGTCATTTATTACCTTAGCCATGCTTTGGATGGACCTGAACTTAGACACTCCCACATTGAGAAATTAGCCATAGCAGCCGTTTATGCTGTTCAGAAGTTACGTCACTACATTTTAATGAGGACCACCACAGTAGTGGCGATGTGAATCCGTTTCAATATGTTTTATCCCGAAGGATTGTTGGGGGAAAATTTAACAAATGGATAGTCATTCTCCAAGATTTTGACTTGGATTTCAAGTCCGCTAAGTCTAAGAATTCCTTAGTTTTTGCTGAACTTATAGTAGAATTTCCTACTGAAGAAGATGTAGCAGTTGAAGATGACTCATTCCCAGATGAGCATATATTCTTGATATCCACCTCTGGTCCTTGGTATGGAGATATTCTTATATATCTCTAGACTTTGAAGTATCCTACAGCTTCCTCAAGGGACGAATGACGTAAACTATGCCTTCATGCCAAGAACTACCTCATCATAGGAGATACATTATATCGATGAGGGGTAGATTATGTTTTGCGTCGTTGCCTTACCCATGAGGAAGTGGAGATTGTCTTCAATGATTCCCATAGAGAAGCATGTGGGGGTCATTTATCTGGGTTAGAAACGACCCAAAAGATATTATGTGCCAGTTATTTCTGGCCCACGATCTTTAAAGATTGTGTGGAAGCAATGAAGCACTATCATCCGTGTTAGCGTTACACCATGAAAATGTGGTCACATCCTACTCCGTTATTTCCCATTATCTTGGTAGGCCCCTTTATGAAATGGGGGATTGATTATGTGACATGCAACCCAGCCTCGGTTGGGGGGCATAAATACATCATTGTCACTGTTGACTATTTTACGAAATGGGCAGAGGCAATGCCTACTTTTAAAGCCGATGGGGAAACAACAACTTTCTTTGTATTCAATCAGATTATAGCACGGTTTGGTATACCCAAAGTGATTTTCATTGAACATGGAATTCATTTTCAAAATAACATAATGATGGCACTGACCACTATGCTCGGATTCAGACAAGAGTATTCATCTTCATACTATCCGCAAGCAAATGGTCAGGTTGAGGCTGTCAACAAAACTTTAAAGATTATCCTTAAACGTACAATTGATGCAGCCCATTCTAATTGGCACATCATACTATATCCTGTTGTTTGGGCCTATCGAACTAACGTAAAAACTGCTATGGGTTTCTCCCCTTTCCAACTCATTCATTGAGTGGAAGCAGTTACTTCGATTGAGTGTGAAATTCCATATTTAAAGATAGCTATTCATGTGTTACTTGATACAATGGAGCTTGAGGAACATCTGGTACATTTAGAACACCTAGATGAACATCGTAGAGATGTGCTAACCGCTAATCAATCTCATAAAAATAGGTTCAAAACTCAGTATGATAAATTGGTCAAACCTCAGGTTTCCTCTGAAGGGGAACTTATCTTGCTTCGGGACCAAGACAAAGAAACCCTGGTGTTAACACCCAAAAAAGGTTTAATACCTCATCTACCCCATCACATGGCTCATTTGTCCATTTTCATACCATATTTCCATCAAAAACCCATAAACCATCTAAAAAGCCTCCAAAAGGATTAAAATGCCTCCAAAAGGACATAAAACCCTCTTTTCCTCCAAAAAATATCCAAAATTCCTCCAAAAAAGCAAAAATATCCAAAAAGGAAGAAAAAATATGAAATAATGAGGAAAATGAGGAAAAAACCCTAAACAGATGAAACCCTAACCCTAAACTGCATGGTTTCCAACTATAAATAAGGGGTGGAGATCCCTTATTTCTTATCCACAATCACAAGTATCCTGCGTCTGCCAAAATTGCTCTTGAAATCCTAGCTCACCATTGAGCTGCTTTCACCGTGAGAGCCCCTTTTGGCCCATTTCCACCATCGAAGAAAGAGAAGGAGCAGCTAGAGCTTGAAGCAACCTCTCGGATTAGCGCAACGGGCTTCACCAACCTCCACATTGGAGGTCAGATCAATAAAAAATCATTCTTTACTTTTTACTGTTTTGCTTCATGAACATGTTTAGATTAATTTTTATTACTGTGTAGCATCTTTTATTTCACATATTATTGAACTGCTACTAAGGAATCCATTCTCCTTAGTAGGTACTCATTCGTACAAGCTAGGGGTAAAACCCTAGCAACAGTTTTGGCGAATCCGCTGGTTTTTTAATTTATTTTATTTCCCGTTTTGTCCTTTCGGCTGTCGTTTTCGGCCACCGTAAACCGCCGTTTTTTATTTCACAGTCGCAGTCCAACCGCATCTTTCCAGCCCTTAGCTGCGACTCGACTGCGCCTTTCCAGCTCTTAGCTGCGACTCGACCGCGTCCTTTTCCCTGTTTACTGCGCTCCGACCGCCCCTTTCCAGATTTAAGCCGCAGCCTAAGCGCGCCTGTTTTTTCCAAACCCGTGGTCCGCCCGCGTCTGCTCTTCAGAAACCCGCAACCTAAGCGCGCTTTTTTTTTCCAAACCCATGGTCTGCCCGTGTCTGTTCTTCAAAAACCCGTGACCTGATCGTGCCTGTTTCCTCTAAACTTGCGGTCCGCTCGCGTCTGTTCTCCAGAAACCAACGATCTGTTCGCGCCTGTTTCCTTCAAACCCGTGGTCCGACCGCCGATCCGATCTGACTTTTGCACTTGTTCCTGCTTTTGCACCCAGCCCCTTCGCTGCCATCTTTTCTACACCTGCACAGCCATCTGTTCTACCTGCACTTTTGTCCCCCTTTACAAATTTTTTACAAATTTCATCATTGTTTATTCAGATAATTTTGCATGATAAAATTTTTCTTTCAGTATTATTGATATTTAGGAAGTTGCCCTGGCACTTCTCTTCTGGGTTCATAACCTCACAAGCAGACAATCTATCACCTAATTCAAGTGAGACTTAAAAACTACTTAACTCAACCAACATTCTAACCCCACTTGGGGAACACAAAAGAATTTTTGTAGTTAGGTAGGATCGGGGGGATAGGCTTCCAAAAAGACCCCTCAGTTACTTACACTTGAGACATAGTTGTTGTCCATTAGGGAACCAAAATCCCCTAGTATTTTTTGACACGGTCACAACCGGTTTATCAGAGGGCCTCTCCCTTAGGAGGGTTGAAGTCGTGAGATTGGTTTTGGAGGTCTGAGTGGAATACCGAACTCCATTCAATAACTGAAGGGATACCTTTCGCAGTTCTCGGGATATCCCTGTATAGGGGTAATGCGGTTAAAGGACCAAGTGGCAGATTTAACTTTCTGGACGTGTCATGAACGGGGTATCTTAGTTGCTATTCTTCTAGGATTTGACTACCCGGTGTCCCTCCCGGTAGGGGGATACCTTAGCCACTTGGCTTCCCTATTCATATTGTCTGAATTGGATTTCATCACCTTGCAGAGTATATGTCTAGTTAAGTCATAATACTTTTAGTTAGGTGTTTGCATGCTCCCTTACCTCCTTTTGGTCTAGTGAGTCCACCGGTTTTTATTTTTGTAGGCAACCTGCTGTTTTTTGGTATTCTGACCATTTCTATTGACACTCCGCCTATTGTAGCACGCAGTTACAGTGGGCGTTTTGAGTTGGTTGTTGGCCTGAGCGCCCTATTTTTTGAGCTCTCCTTCTGCACACTCGGTTGCATTAGATTTTTTGAGCTGATTTGTAGTTACCTCAACCCGCAGAGATTTGACTCCATTTGTCACCATTGAGTCTCCAAGACATTCTCGGCGCCTCATAGGTGAGCCTCCACAGCACGGTTCACTTGACACCACCCGTCATCGACACAGGTCATCATCACTTGATACCGCTCATCATAGATCTCGAGCCTTGTCACTTGACTCCACTCGTCAGCGGCATAGAGCTCCGTCACCAGATACTGACACCCCTTATTTTACCTCCGATTCTGAGCCAGAATTCGAGAACCCCCTTTACACTGCTCCTACTAGCCCCATGGCTGACGTGACTCCCATCTTGGTAGGGACCGTTGGTGGCACATCCACCACGACACCCGTTACCACACCTATTCTGGGTATGCCCTCCACGGGGGCCCCCTCTACTGTTACCCTCACAGTACCGATTCCCACAGTAGGAATACCTATCCCCACTCCATTAGTGACCCATACTACCCATGGTGGTGTAGGGCCATCCTATACCACCTTAGTTCCCCCACTTGGGGGAAACCTCCCTCACATGACGCCTCCACTTGGGGGCATCGGCCCCAACTTGGTTCAACCCACTACTGTGTCACATCCTTCGTCCAGTTTGCCATTCATGGCTAGCCTCAACCTGCCTGACCTAGCCAGATTAACCAACGACCCCATCCGACACGACCCTGCATGGCCTCACATGCCCACCAAGCTCCCCTCTGACATCCCTAAGTTCGAGGGAAAGGCAGGTGAGGACCCACAGAACCATATCATGTCCTTCCATCTATGGTGTTCCTCCAAATCCATAGTAGATGACTCTATTCACCTCCGTTTATTACAGCGTACTTTCACTGGCTCTGCTGCCAAGTGGTATATCAAACAACCCCATGGAACCCATTCCACCTTTACTTCCCTTGCCTCGACCTTCCTGTAGTTCTTCCAGTTACCTGTCCGCTATGACGTAGGCATTGAGATCCTACTATCACGCAGATAGAACACGACTACCCACATCACGGACCACATTCATGAATGGCATCGACGCTGTAGCCTATGCAAAATCAAGTTAGATGACCGTATCTTCCTAGATTGGTTCCTCAAATCCCTCCTTCCTATCATTGCTAAGGATGTGGCATCCAAAAGACCCCAGTCTGAAGAAGAGGCTATCCTTAAAGCCCAACAGTTTGATCTCATTTACGCCCAGTCAGGTTATCTTTATACCATAATACCTGATGCCCCTCATGACGATTCCTCCCAGCGCAATGCGCCGAGGGAATCCCACGCTGCCGACGACATCATTGGCCGTGTCTCTTCGCAGCCTCAACCATTTTCCATAGCCCGTCCTACCCCTGGCCCAGACCCTTTGCGGGCTGCCTCACAGTCTAGAGCAAACAACCCGTATGCTCGCATGACACATCACCACCATACCCATGGACCTTCATGTCCACCACAATGTTTCGGTCATGCGACTCTTGCTCACGCCCCCCCTGTCGCACCTCAGTCCTACTATCATCAGCAGGCTGCACCAACCCCTGCGGCACACCCACAACCCGCTCCACAGCACTATCAACAACCCCCTCAAGTTGCTGCACCTACGCAGCCTCCACCTACATATCATCCACCGCAGCCTGCTCCCGCCCACGCGCAACCTCAGAATCCAACTACTATCCAAGGGCAAGTTTACGCTCAACAAAACCCGCAGCAGAACTAGAACAACCAACGCAACCAGGGCCAACAAAACCGCGGCAGAGGCCGAAATCATGGGAACAACCAACCGACCAAGCAAGCTGGTCAACACCCTAATCCCCCCGCTAGTAATAATGCAGCCCCGGATAACCAAAACCCTGATCGCCCGCCCAAGCAGGCTAAAAACCCGAATTTGCGCACAAACTATCCTTGTTCTGTTTGCGGGGTCTATGGCCACTACACACATTTTTGTCCACATATGGAGCGAGTTTGGAAACTTTTGGCTGCGGATGTACACCGCCAAGGGAAGGCGGCTCCTTAAGCACCACCCAACCCCCCACAACCTCAGCAACCACCTTTGGTGTTGCAAAACCCCTTACCAACCCAAGGCATAGTGAACAGTGAACCATTGGCTCCCCCTCAAACTAACGCACCAACCCAATAAATCACTTACGCTGCCCCTGATCAACCCATATTCGATTCAGGGACCCACCACTTGTTGATGATGTCCTCCGATGAGGTTAACCTCCAGACCCGACGGAACCAATATGGCTCCACCCCAGAAGCCCCTCCCGCCGATACACCTACTAACGCTCATCCCACTGATCAGGCATTACGTATACCTCCACCTTCACTAGATGGCACTCCCAGAGCGCCCCGTTTCCCACTTCGCCGTATCAACAATAACCCCAATGTACGGGCTGCGTCAAACTACAACATTGTCGATGACTTAGCCCAATCCCCTGCATCCATGTCTGCGTTAGAAGTCTTAAAAAACTGCCCTTCACAACGCAAGAATTTACTCTCAGCCATTGGGGCTATTGATCCAAATGATTCGCAGTTAATGGCATTTGATTTAGACCAATCCGAACCCCGCCTAACTTCCACTTTGGCATTCCAAGTTTCTGTTTCCATTCGGAATTTTGTCATCCATCGATGCATTATTGATGAAGGTGCCTCTACATCTGTCATGCCCACCTCCATCTGGCAGAAAATGGGATCCCCCCCTCTCCAGCAGTCCTCTACTGCGTTGCGAGCCTACGATGGCCGTTCAGCTCAACCCCAAGGCCTATTAACTAACCTCCCCGTCTCACTGGCTGGAAAAATTGTCCTCATAAACATCGAGGTTATCAATGCACAGCTTGATTACAACCTTTTACTTGGCCACAGCTACATGTATGCCATGCAGGAAGTTGCTTCTACCATTTTTCGTACCATGATGTTCCCCCATGAGGGACCCGTGGTCAAGGTTGACCAACTCACTTACCATGATCCCAATGCCCCCGCGGCACCCAAAAATGTTCTCCCCATGGTTGAACAACCTATTTCGAGTGCCACCACCTCATTCGTTTCTTCTATGGAGCCTTAAGTTTACTCAGACGCACCAATTACCTCGACCTTCCCATCTCTTCCACCCCCGTCACCTGCCACTGAAGTGTCCGACCTATGTACCCTATCCCATAACATGCGAACTCCTACTAATCAACTGCCCTTGTTGCCTCAATCCCCTTTGGTACCTAGTCACATTGGTGCTACACCCATCCATACCATTCCTTTCCTCTTCCCTCCCTCAGGAGTAGTTAGCGCTCCGGTCATGGCCACCCTCAGCCTTCCTGGGTTAACCTTAGGATTACCCGTTTGGTATCTTTCACCTCCCGTTCGTCCGTCGACACCAGATATCATCCTGCAACCGGTGCAACCCATTGTCACTACTGGTCAACCACCTCCCGGTGTCGCTACCCCATCAGCCTCCACGAAACCCCCCCCCCTTCTTCCCAAACCCACTGGGGGCAGAGGCCCCCAACCTTACACTGCTGTCCCACCTCCTAAGACAGTCAAAAATCCCCCTGTGTTTCGTGCTCCTTCCAAATGCGCACTATCCGACGAATTGGGCCATGCGACTCACCTATGTCCTTAGTTGCCGGCATTACAGGAATACATGCAAATGCTTGACGACGACCCCACTATCCCAGTTGTCCATCTAGAATCAACCCCTAATCCTCGAGACAAATCCCTGCACACTAACCACTCCTGTGCCTTATGCGGTGTCTACGGGCATTACTCACATCAATATCCCGATCTCCCTGAGTATAGAGTAGCTCTCTTTGAAATGAACAATCTGGATCTTGAGACGGCACCACCCACCATTGTGGAAATCCATTCCCCGGTCTCTTCCCCTTCCGGAGAGGTCAATACCACTCTCTTTGAGATGAACAATTTGGATCTTGAGACGGCACCACCCACCATTGTGGAAATCCACCCCCCGGACTCTTCCTCTTCCGAAGAGGTTAATACCATTTATATGATCTCTTCCACCACTACTTCTTCGTCAACTGATTTGACGACACAAACATTCCGTACGGATGAGGAGATTCTTGAGGCTCTCACTGCCCCAGATTATCCTTGGGATGACATGCACCATCGTTCCTACTTCCTCCTGGATGAATCTTCCTCTAACACTGCTACTCAATTTGCAGTTGAATCCAAAGACTTCCTTCCCCCCAAGGTCGACTGGTTCAAGGATCCTATTCGTGCTCCTGACGCCTTCGAAGAGGGTAACATGGCCAACATCTCACTTGTCATCCAAATTGATATCACTGCCCCCGGAGGCACCCCCGAACTCATCGCTTTAGGAGCATCTTGCACTACGCGGGAGGTTGAGGAATACAAAACACTCTTCAAAGAATTTCGTGATGTCTTTGCCTGGTCCTATACCGAAATGACTGGTCTTGACCCTGCCATTATAGAGCACCACATTGACACATGGCCTGATGTACCCCCCGTTCGTCAGAAACAACATCCCATTCATCCCTCAAAACTCCCAGCTATCAAAGCAGAGATTGAAAAGCTTCGCACGGCAGGATTCATTTATCCTATTGCCTATACCACTTGGGTTTCAAACCCTGTTCCTGTCAACAAGAAACAAGGCACCATTAGGGTATGCACTGACTTCCGAGACTTAAACCGCGCATGTCCCAAAGACAATTCCCCTACACCATTTATTGACCAGCTCATTGATGCGTGTGCGGGGCATGAAGTCCTCTCGTTCATGGATGGTTTTTTCGGATACAATCAGATCCAAATTCGCAAAGAAGACTAGTACAAAACCGCTTTCACTACCCCATTGGGCACCTTTGCCTATCGCGTCATGCCTTTCGGCCTAAAAAATGCTGGTGCCACATTCCAGTGGGCCATGACCTATTACTTTCATGATTTGATCCATATCTTGTTCGTCTACCTTGATGACCTTACAACTCGTTCCCGAAAATGATCAGACCACCTTGATGACCTTCGGCAAGTTTTTCTGCATTGTCGCAAATATCAGATCCGCTTGAACCCACACAAGTGCATCTTTTGCGTCCCGGTAGGCCGATTGTTAGGTTTCATTATTTCCCAGAAAGGAATTGTTGTTGATCCCCTGAAAGTCCAAGCCATCTTAGACCTTCCCTCTCCTCGAACGCTCCGGCAACTCCAAAGTCTGCAAGGGCGATCCAATTTTCTTCGACGCTTCGTTCCTGATTACGCCACAACCATTCAAGGTTTCTTGCGCCTGCTCCGTACCCACATACCCTTTATCTGGGACGAGCAAGTCGGAGCTGCATTCGAAGCTCTCAAGAAATCTCTCACACAAGCCCCCTTGATCTCCCCTTCGGATTTCTCTCAGGACTTCATCCTTTACGTCTCGGCATCCGAGCATGATGTGTCTGGAGTCTTGGTTCAAGAAGACGCCTCACGCCAAGAGCATGTCATTTACTACGTCAGCCAGACCTTGTCCGGCCCACCCCTACGTTACCCATATGAGGAGAGACTAGCCCTAGCAGTGGTATTTTCCGTCCAAAAGTTACGACACTACATTTTACTTAGTCATACCACAGTTGTCGCCGATTCTAACCCCATGGTATATCTCTTAAACTAGCGGCTCCTGCAAGGCCGTGTGGCTAAATGGGTCATTATCCTCCAGGAATATGACCTCACGTTCCGAACACCTAAGAGCACTAAAGCCCTTGCGCTTGCCCAGCTCATCACTGATCTCCCTTCATTTATCCCGGCCCCACCCATTTCTGAGGAGTTACCCGATAATCACTTGTTCACTATCTCATCCGATGACCCGTGGTACGGTGATATCTTGTTATACCTACGCACGCAAAATTTTTGACCCACCATCACTCGTAATGGACGTTGTCGTATCCGTCACCAGGCCTCTCGCTATCTCCTCCTAGGAGATGTCCTTTACCGGCGAGGAGTCGACACAATTATTCGTCGTTGCCTCACACACGAGGAAGCTGAACAGGTCCTTAATGATTGTCATAGCGATGCCTATGGAAGCCATTTCTCAGGGATGTCCACTGCCCAAAAGGTCATCCGTGCTGGATACTTCTGGCCCACACTTTTCACCGATTGCATCACTGCGGTCAAGAATTGCTATAACTGCCAACTTTTCGCCCCCAAGGCCCGGACACCACCTGCTCCGTTACACCCAGTCGTCACCGTTGGTCCCTTTTGTAAGTGGGCCATCGACTTCATGGAGTGTAGACCCCCATCTGCGAATGGCCATAAGTACATCATTGTTGCCGTCGATTACTTCACCAAATGGGCGGAAGCCATGCCCACCTTCAACTGTACCGCTGACACTGCTTCCCATTTCTTTTTCAACCATGTTATCACTCAATTCGGGGTCCCTAAACAGTTGGTCTCAGACCATGGATCACACTTTGATGATTTTATTTGGCGCGAATTATCTACCTTCCTCAAGTTCCAACACCAGTTTTCCTCAGCTTACTACCCTCAAGGGAACGGTCAAGTCGAAGCAGTTAACAAAATACTGAAAACCATACTCCAACGCACTGTTGATTGGCATAAGTCCAATTGGCACCATATTCTATTCCCTGCCTTATGGGCTTACCATACCTCCACCAAGACCGCCACTGGTTTTACCCCGTTTCATTTAGTTCACGGTGTAGAGTTTTTCCTCCCCATCGAGTGTCAGATACCTGCCTTACACATCGCCGTTGAGCTTCTCCCCAATACCTCCCCCTTTGAGCAACGTCTGCTATCCCTCAAACAAGCCGATGAAGATCGTCATGCCACTCTCCAGAACATCGAAGATGTCAAAAACCGCTCCAAAGCCAACTCTGAAAAACATGTTCACCCTCGAACTTTCCATGAAGGGGACCTCGTCCTCACCTACGACCAAGCCCACGACAAAACCGGTAAAGGAAAGTTTGAGTCCATGTGGCAAGGCCCTTACATCATTCAGACTTGCCTCGGCAAGGGGGCATACGTTTTAGCCGACTCTATAGGCCACCCTTTATGCAAACCCCGCAATGGGTTGTATCTTAAACTTTTTTTCCCATAACTAAAACTGTGACCTCATTGGTCTGCATTGTACAGTTTGCTCCCTTTTTGTTTTTTACCTTTTTTACCATAATCTCACGTTCATCATTTTTTGCATGCCCACAGATGGACAATTTTCCACCTTGTTACATTGGCTTCGCTGATGGCGCAAGCCGCTGGTCTCCCAACCTGGCTTCTACAGCATGGGTCTTGTATTCCCCTTCCAACGAACTGATTCACCTTGACGGAACATGTATAGGCGCTGCTACCAATAACCAGGTGGAGTATGATGCTGTGACTGGTCTCCTGACTGCTGCCCTCCAGATGGGCATACATCACCTTCATGTGTTCTTCGACTCCCAGCTACTTGTCTCCCAGCTCAACAACTGCTACCAGGTGCGCGATCCTTGCCTATTTATTAAATTCCTGCGTACAAAATGAATTAGCCGACAATTTGAATCCATCACATTCACACATGTCCCAAGAGCTCAAAATAGTGTCGCAGATCAAATGGCAAATAACATCCTAGATTGGCATATTAATCACACCATATAACATCTCCACCACACATCATAGCATCTCATCTAACTATATAAAAAACCAAAATGACTGCATTGCATAAACATTTGCATCCATAGGGGCATCCACGTTCCCAACACCCTAAACTACTTGCATCCACGTGCAATACAAACATACAACACATCATCAAGCGCATCCACGTGCGTACAAATGATAAAACATCATAAACAAAAAAGTGCATCCATGTGCATAAATATATATATATCAAAAATATACATGAGATATACATATCCTGAGTACCCCTGTACTCAGCTATACAAAAAAATATATGTACAATCCTAAAGCCTCTAAGGTACAGGCCATAGCTACAAAACTAGCGGGGGGAGTCCCATGCACTCCCTAATGGGAGTCGTACCCTGCATCACTGTCAGTGTCCGCTGCCTCTGACTCCTCTCCTCGCTCCTCCTCCGGCGAGTCCTCATCCTATCTGGGCCCCTGTTCCCATGCCCTGTCCGCCAATATGGCCACCCGGATCGCGATCGATCTGAAATCCCGGGGTGCCCTCAAGCACTCCTGAACCATAGCCGGATCGACATCCCGCCATCCCGCGTCAGTCACTCCCACCAGCAACCAATCTAACAGCACCCGTACGGCCTCCAGTGTCCCCTCTGCATCTGGAAGATGCACCTCCCCCCGCCCAAGCAAAGCTGGAATGGCCACAGTCCCTCTGTGCGCCACATTTCCTGGCGGTGGCCTCGGACCCACATATGCAAAACACCATTTTGTCAGTTACCATATATCAACAATATATCATATACATAAAACTAGACAATGCAAACAAACCATACATACCGTCTGTCCCCCATGCCTGTCCTGGTGGCCGTGGAGCATCCGGATCTCCTGTGAAGTCCATATCCCTGTATGGATAGTCCTCCAGCATCAGTGGTAGCTGGAACCACTGCAAGTACAGCTCCTGCGTGAAGTATTTCCCTATGTGCCCACCACCACGGTGGCGCATCATCTCTCCCCACTGCACCATCCGAGGCTCCCTCAAGCCTCCTGCTCTGACCAGCACCCGCGGCCGTAGTGTGGGGACCCTCTCCATGAAGAAGGCACACAAAAATGAACCATAACAAAATCCCTTACTAGATTCCTTCGCCGCGGTCAGTTGTCGCTGCACGCAGGTCAGGAACATCTGGCCCCACGCAAAATAGGTCCCGGCCAGTACACGCTCCACGAGCTGCATCTGACCCCCAGACACCTTCTCAGGTGACTGGGACCCCAAAATACGAACCACACATGCCGCCATCGCCTATACTGCTGGCTCCCATAGATCCCTCACCAAGAGTGCAGTCCAATGCACCCGAGCCTCCGACCGACAGAACCGCTCCACCATATCATCCATATCCAGGTCCGCAGACACCCTCGGCTGAGTATCTGCTACCGTCCCCAGGAAGGGAAACCCCGTCAAGAAATAAACATCAGTGAGGGTGAGGTCCACCCTCTCTCCCTGCACTCGAAATGCAAGTGTGTCTGGCTCCCAAAATCCGACCAACCGGTTCAGCAGCAATCCTGCTGACTGCATCATCGGCACCTCAGCGAAATTCAGTAGTCTGAAGAGTCCCAGTAGTGACCGCACCCGGCGATCCTCTCGAACCACTGTCACTATCTCGTTTGGGACCTCCCATTCCCTCCATAGCACCCGCGGCATCCTGTCAATCACACAATGAAGTTTCATTAGACTCATCTCAAACTAATAGACCTTCCCTTTCATCCCAAAAAATCGGAACAGCTTAGCCCCCGACCGCGGCTGTCTGGCCTACAGCCGCGGCCTCCGACCACGGCTTTTTGGCCTACAGCCGCGGTCTCCGGCCGCGGCTGTCAGGCCTACAGCTGCGGTCTGCGGCCGCGGCTGTCAAGCCTACAACCGCGGTTTGCGGCCGCAGCTGTCAGGCCGGAACCCACGGTCCGCAACTGCGGCTGTCCCGGTCTAAACCCGCGGTTTCGCCCCCCTAACCCGCACTCCACCCATGTGTACCGTACAAATCATCCCCTGGGACCCCCTCCCCCCCCCCCCCCAAACCCAAAAATATTGCAGGTATGAGTTTAACGGAATACCTGTATCTCCCGACTCTGCAATCGACTGGTTAGATCGTCCAGAAATGACTCCTCAGCTCTGGTCCACTGCGATCTCGAGTCAACGTCCACTAGTCAAATGACACATGTCATGTTGGGCCCACTTACTATTTATAGTCTGTTGACTTTTCTCTTCTTTGGCCATTCTAAACCCAGACGGAGTCCATTTTCAGAACCGTTTCCACCATTGGAATCAGCAAAACGAAACCATCACAATGGTCACCTCATTGCATTATTTTTTGCTACACCATTTTTCCCCATTTTTTCGATACCAATAGTCACCTCGGTTTGCGCACCACTTCGGCCGCTCTCCATTTTGAACACTTGCTATATCGCCGGATTCATTTTTTCCGAGCTCGTGATGATGCTTGAGATCTTTTCTCGCTCTCACTTGGTACAATCTCAACATTGCATCCCTACACCTTACCGCATCAATTTGCACACCACATCGGCCGTCATCAGATTATTTTACACTTTTACATGATCCATCCACTCCTGTCATACTGCAAATGTTTCGTTATTTTTCCACCATTCATTCACCCCGCAAGGAGGCCCACGAGTGTCCTGCCCCCCCACCCTCAGTCCTGGTCATCATAAATATTCCTTGATTGAACACTTCCTCCTTGCCTAGCCATTTATTCAGAGTCTTCTTATTTGCTTTCAGACTCCTTAAAATTGAAAGCAACCACAAGCATGTACTGCCGTGGGCTCGTAAAATCCACACGACAGTACCATTCCATCATTTCAGAGTCTTCTTATTTGCTTTCAGACTCCTTAAAATTGAAAGCAACCATGAGCATGTACTGTCGTGGGCTCGTAAAATCCACACGATAGTATCATTCCATTACTTCAGAGTCTTCTTATTTGCTTTCAGACTCCTTAACATTGAAAGCAACCACGAGCATGAACTGTCGTGGGCTCGTAAAATCCACATGACAGTACCATTTTATATCCACACTTCTTCTAGTTCCCTAACCCATGAAGAAGTCCCCCCGCGCCTCTTGGCGCTATGGTCTATCCTCTCGGCAGCACCCCCATTCAGGTCGCCTTTGTTCAGAGTATTCTACAATATCCTACCATTTTACCACAGCTTGAGTCTCCCTCAGCCCATTCATCCTCAGATCCTATACCGCTCTGATCCCTTTACCACCAGTCAGTCTCATATGCTGCCCGATCATTCCCGCCATCATGCTCTGAACAAAGGAAGTTTGAGTCCACCCACTCTACTTGCCCAGTTATTCCCCCCCGTTTATCACTCCTGCCATCAGTACTATCACAGTTTGGTTTTTCACCTTGTGCTCCTGTCAACGAAACATCATTGCCTTAATAGTTGTAGGTCTCCCTCTGTCGACGACATCCCCTTTATTCCAGAGGATAGACCCAGAGGCCCCTGTGCCTTGGACCCATCACCATCTGTGGTGAGTGGCTACGGACCATTTTGGGAGGAGTCATCATTGCCTCTCCGAATAGTTGTTTCTCACATGCTCGACTTCAGCACCTTAATCGCATCGTTGAGAATCGCGCAGGATGTATATCCTTTCCATTATGTGTCGAAGACCCCGGATTTCCCCCGACTCTAGCACACTGGTGAGTCACTTTGAAATGCCCAGTGATATGTTCCCGTGGATGTCCAGGCTGCGTTGGAGATTGTATTCGGAAGCCATCCAGTTCCATGCTTCCTTGAGTACCCAGTTCAGTTCCAGATCAGCGTACCATTGCACGTATGACCATTGTCACTTTGATCCAGCAACTCATCAGTTCCTTAGGAACCACATTCAGTAGCACTGCTGTCATTCCAGTGCATCAGTTGTTCAGCTCAGACATGGTCAGCCCAGCAGTATGTTCCAGCATTGTGTCCCCTCTGGACACTTATGATATACACAGTGGTTTCCTATGTATCCTACAAGACCCTCTTTTTGGGCCTTACAGTTATTTTTATGTATCTTGATACGAGCATGGGAATTCCCGCCTCGTCCGTATGATCAGATGATTCCTCATCCATTATTGAGGTTATGTACTTTTCAGTCCTTGCATTTGGTTCGAGATCGTTGTTCCGGGCTTCAGTTGGTTCCTTCTCTTCTCCACACCCCAGCAAAAAATGAATATGACTCATGATGTCCATCGGCCATACGATGAGCTCCTACCCTCGCACATCAGGGGGCAATCTGTTAACACCCAAAAAAGGTTCAATACCTCATCTACCCCATCACATGGCTCATTTGTCCATTTCATACCATATTTCCATCAAAAACCCATAAACCATCTAAAAATCCTCCAAAAGGCTTAAAATGCCTCCAAAAGGCCATAAAACCCTCTTTTCCTCCAAAAAATATCCAAAATTCCTCCAAAAAAGCAAAAATATCCAAAAAGGAAGAAAAAATATGAAATAATGAGGAAAATGAGGAAAAAACCCCTAAACTGCATGGTTTCCAACTATAAATAAGGGGTGGAGATCCCTTATTTCTTATCCACAATCACAAGTATCCTTCCTCTGCCAAAATTGCTCTTGAAATCCTAGCTCACCATTGAGTTGCTTTCACCGTGAGAGCCCCTTTTGGCCCATTTCCACCATCGAAGAAAGAGAAGGAGCAGCTGGAGCTCAAAGCAACCTCTCGGATCAGCGCAACGGGATTCACCAACCTCCACATTGGAGGTCAGATCAATAAAAAATCATTCTTTACTTTTTACTATTTTGCTTCATGAACATGTTTAGATTAATTTTTATTAGTGTTTAGCATCTTTTATTTCACATATTATTGCACTGCTACTAAGGAATCCATTCTCCTTAGTAGGTACTCATTCGTACAAGCTAGGGGTAAAACCCTAGCAACACCTGGGGGCATGAAAATTCAAGGTCATGTGGTTAGGACCTTATGTTGTGTTGAAATTTCTAAAGAAGAGAACATATGAGTTAGTTTATTTTGATGGGAACAAGCTTCCTGAGCCTAGAAATGGGCTCTATCTGAAAAAGTACTATGCCTAGGATTAGCACTTTTTCTTGTATTTTTATTGTATGTATTTTTATGTACATTACGTTGTCGGTTTTGTTTTTTGTATTATCTGCTGGTTGTTGTGGATGTCTTCTGAAAGGTATATAGGGTTCGCTGATGGCGCCAGCCGTCACACTTGTAGCCTAGATTCAACAACATGGGTTATATATTCTCCCTTAGGACAACTTGTTTCCGTGGGAGGTGCTTGTTTAGGTCCTGCTTCCAATAATGTTGTTGCATATAGGGCAGTAATTGAGCTCCTATGGGATGCTTTGTCACGTGGTATCACCCAGCTTGAAGTTCATCTAGACTCTCAACTAGTGGTCTCCTAGCTTAATCGAGCTTATCAGGTACGAAATCTTTTTCTATTACGTCAGCTCATGCAAATTTGGTTACTAGAAATAAATTTTGAAGTTATTATATTCAATCACATTCCACGAAATCAGAATCAATTGACTAATGCATATGCTAATTACATTTTAGATTGGCTTCTAACACACATTTCATAAATATATACAACACACATATAAAAAACATTTGTAAATAAACTGCTAACAAAAAATATATACATATACATATACATATATACATATATACATATATACATATATACATATATATATATATATATATATATATATATA